>LPNX010277201.1:50373-66943 GCA_001517045.1 Pseudotsuga menziesii
TAGAGAGAGTGGGTGTGTTAGTCAGTTAGGAGAGAGAGATATGGGTAGGGGTTTGCTATGGGTTTAAGAATACAGGGAGAGAGAGTGAGAGAAGGGGTTTGCAAGGGTTATAGTGAAAAGGTGAGAGAGAGAGGGAGGGAGACAAGATATGGGGAGTAGGGTTGTGAGAGAGTGAGAGAAGGGGATAGTATGGGTTTGGGAGAGGGATGGGGAGGAATGGATAGAGAGGATGGGTGTCACTGAAAATGGGAGGAGTAGGGTGTTTGTTTGTTTATGTGTGTGTGTTAGGGGGTTGGTGGGGATAGATAGGGGTGGTTGGTAATTGGGAAGGAGGGTGGTTAGGTGAGAGACAGGGTTTATAAGAGGGGGAGTATAAGAAACAAGGAAGGGGATTAGGAGTGTATGAGTAGGGTTAGGGAGATAAATGGAAGTCTAAGAGTAGTAAGAGTGTAAGAGAGAGGGGGTGTTAAAGGGGTTGGTTTAGAGAGAGAGAGAGAGGGTTAGGGGCTAAGTGTAGGGGAAGGAGTAGATAGTAGAAAGAGTAATAAAGGGAGTTAGTAGGGGCTAGTAGGGAGAGGGGAGACACACACACATACACACATGATTAAAGGTTGTCATAGGTAGGGTGAGGAGTAGGTTTTTAGAGAGTGAGAAAGGTAGTTAGAGATGGTTAATGAGAGAGAGAGAGAGAGCGGAGGGGGATCATGGTATGGAGAGTATTATTAGTGTGTGTGTAGGAGAGAGAGAATGTTTGGGCAAATGGGTGTTAGGGAGTCTAGAGAGAGGGGTGAGGGTTAGTGTTAGGTGGACAATTAGAGGGTAGAGAGGGGGGGATGGGGTTTAGGAGAAAGAGATAGAGAGAGAGACAAATAGAGATATATGGAGGGGTTTTCAAAAGTACAAAGAGTAGAAGAGAAGTTAGGAAGAGATAGTGGGGGTTCAGGGTAGTGAGAGTGGGAGTGTGATAGTGAGAGAGGGGTGGGATTTAGGTGTAGGTTAAGGAATAGGGGAGAGAAAGAGAGATAGAGATGGTTAAGAAAGGTTAAATAAAGAGGTCGATCACACATGCACACACACACACAAACATAGTAGGTAGGGTGTTTAGGTAAGTTAAAGAGATAGAGATCAAGGTTGGTGGACTGGTAGGGGTGAGGAGGGGGCTTGGGTGAGAGAAAGAGATAGATAAAAAGCTATTGGGAGGGGTATGGTTTTAGGTTGGATTAGGGTAGCTATATAGATTATAGATAAGGGGGTTATATAGTGGGGGATGAGAGAGAGAGAGAGAGATAGAGTATAATGGGTGGTTATGGCTAGGGAGAGTAAAATGGGTGTTAAGGAAATAAAAGTGGTTTAGGTATAAAGGGAATGTGAGAGAGAGGGTGAGTATTGTGGAGAGAGAGATAGGGGTGTAGGTTGGTGAGTAGAGTAGAGAGAGGACAAGAGACAAGGTTAGTAAGGGTTAGGGGGCATGGGAGATAGAGAGGAGGAGAAGGAGGATGGTAAATTTGATGTAGTGGACGAGTATGGGGAGGAGAAAGAGAAGGAATCAGTAAAGGTTTTAGGTAGGAGAGGGAAGAGAGAGAGAGGTCTCACGGGAAAGCTAGAGAAGGCCATTTTTTATTTGGGGTACATGGAGGAGAGTTGGGGGAGAGAAAGAGATAGATATCTAGGTGGGAAGAGAGCCTAGGTTTTTAGAGACTATCAGGGAAGTGCTAAAGAAGATGGTGTATAGGGTGGGGAAGAGAGATAGAGAGAGAGGGGATGATTAAGGAGAATAAGAGTGGGTTTACAAAGAGAGTGGGGTTAGAGGTTTTAAGAGTTTTATAAAAAGAGGGGAGGTTGGTTGTAAGGAGAGGAGTAGGGGGTGTGTTTGTAAGATACATAGAGATAAGCGATAGTGTTAGTTGGTTAGAGGGGCGAGATAGGGGTGGGTGGAAAATGGTAAAAGGAGGGGGATTATGAGAGTGAGAGAGATGGGTGGTAGGAGAAAAAGAGAGGGGATTAGGGAAAGGGAGGGAGAGAGAGAGAGAGTGGCTTGGTAGAGTGTGAGAAGGGTTTATCCTTAGTAAGAGTGTATATGTGAGAGAGGTAGGGTTCTAGGGGGTCACAGGAGAGAGGGAGTGGTGGGTTTTATGTGTAAATGGAGTTATACAGTAGAGATAGAGTGAAAGAGGGGGTTAGTAAAGGTTAGTAAGAATATGGGAGAGAGAGAGGGGTGAAGAGGGTGTTAGATGTAAGGGTTGAGATAGTGAGAAAGGCGTATAGTAAGGGTTAGGGAGTAAAGAGGGTGGCAAGAGAGAAGAGGCTATTTGGTAGTAGGAGAAGCACAAGGAGTGTGGGGGAGAGAGAGAGAGATAAATGGTTGTAGCAAGTGGTGTTTGCAAGATATGTGTGAGAGATAAGGGTGGTTGTTAGGAATATATGAAGTATGTGTGTGTGTGTGTCTTTGAGAGTGAGAGACAAGGAGGAGGAGGAGAGTGTTTGTGTGGAAGGAATTTGGGGGAGTGAAAGAGATAGAGTTTGTGGTGGGGGGGGATACGAGGAACTAGAAGGGTTAGGGGAGAGATAGAGATTGGGGTGGGGGAAAGGGTTTTATGGAGTGATAGGGGATTCAGGAGAGAAAATGTTAGATAGGTTGGTGGGGTGAGTGGAAGGGGCTTAGGGAGGATTAGGTAATTTATAGAGAATGGTGGTGGATGGTGGGGGAAAAGAGAGAGTTAGGGACAAGAAATGGTAAGTGTTAGGGTAGGGGGAGTATGAGAGAGAAAAAAATAATTGTATTTATGGGTAGGGTGTACAAGAGAGAGAAAGAGAGATGGGGAGATGATGGTTATTAGTATGTATATCAAGGAGTGGTTAGGGAGAGTGGTATATTTTAGGGTTTGTGAGCATGTCAAAGAGAGATAGGCAGTGTTATGGAGTTGAGAGAGAGAGAGAGAGAGAGAGAGAGAGAGAGAGAGAGAGAGAGAGAGAAGGAAGAGGGAGGGAGACAAAGAGAGGGAGAGAGGGGGAGAGAGAGAGAGAGAGAGAGAGAGAGAGAGAGTAGTAGGTGTAGTTGGGGATAAAAAGAGTGAGAGAGGTACTTCATAAACATTAGAGAGAAAAGGGGTTGTAAGTATTATAAATAAAATTAGAGATAGAGAGAGAGAGAGAGAGAGAGTTCAGAGGTTAGAGTTAACTAGAGGGTGTGTCTGTGTGTGAGTCAGGGAGAGATATAGAGAAACAAGATGGGATGTTATGGGATTGGGGTAGAGAGATATTAGTGGGTGGTAAGTGGTAGTCAAAGTGGGATTATGAGGGAGAGAGGTGGGGTCTTACAGGGAGGGAGAGAAGGAGAGATAGATGAGAGGTCTTATGGGGAGGGAGACCAAGAGAGAGAGAGGGAGTTTAGGGATATAATGAGTAGGGTTAGTGAGAGAGGGGGTGTTAAACAAAAAAATCCCTTGATGAGATCTACATGACCTAAACCACCTAAAGACATCTATTTCACTACCCTCATTTGATCCCTACACCCTTGAAAAGGCTCAAAAACATAAAAAGGGGCTTAAAAACCCCTAAAAAGAGCCAAAATAGCTCTCATAGGGGATAAAAACTCCAAAAGGGGGTTAAAACCCCTCAAAGGAGCTTAAAATACCCGAAGGAGCTAAGAATTAGGAAAAAGGGGCTAAATCCTTGACCAAGGGCTTAAAACCCTAAAATCTCAAGAAAAAAACTATAAATATAGGGGTGGGAATCACTCTCAAATCACTCCTTCTTTCCCTATAATTATGTTACCCATGTGAGTACCTTGAGACCCAAATCTATCAAGCCACTCACCCCTCTCTCTCATTTGCTCCATTAGTCTATAAGACAAAACCCCATTTCATAGAGAGGTGCTTCCAAAGCTAGTGAATGGTGGCCCATTTCCACAAAGGCTGAAGGTATAACCATGTATTTCTTGTTGGTGGTTTAGTTTTATAGATTGTTATTACTTGCAGGTTTATTTGCTCATAGTTTGTTGCAGGTTATCCACTGAGTACTTGTTGTAGGTTTATTTTTCTAACATTGTCTTGTAGGTCTTCCATTAACAGCTTCTTGCAGGGTTTTTGTTCCACCCACAAAAACCCTACCCTTCCATCCTATAGACAGAAGGTAGCCGTTCCTGCTCGTACCTAGTGAGAAAGCCCTACTATAGGGGGGATTACAAATGTTGCGAGTAAGAGAGGGGGGTTTAGGGTGTTGAAGGAGAGAGAGATAGAGAGTGGGTGTTGGTGTGTGTGTGTGCAAGAGAGAGAGAGAGTAGGAATAGGTGTCTATGTGAGAGAGGGAGGGAGATAGCGAGAGAGAGATAGAGAGTTTAAGAGAGAGAGACAAAGAATAGGGGATGTTAGGGGACTGGGGTAGTTAGAGAGTTGTGGATTGTAAGTGCTAGTATACACGGAATTATGTGAGAAAGATAGGGGGTTGTTGAGGGGAGGGGGTTTTAGGGATATTATGAGTGGAATAAGTGACAGAGGGGAGATTAGGAATGGTGCGAGTGAGAGATAGTGGGGTTTGAGGGTGTTGAAGGAGAGAGAGAGAGAGATGGGTGGGAGTTAGGTTTAGGTGGAGTAGAGTAGAAAGAGATTGAGTGAGGGATAGGGGTTAGGGGTAGTTGTAGGAATGGATGGGTATCTCTATGTGTTTGCATGTGTGTGTGTGTGTGTGTGTGTGTGTGTGTGTGTGTGTGTGTGTGTGTGTGTGTGTGTGTGAGAGAGAGAGAGAGAGAGAGAGAGAAAGTAGGTGTGTGTGCATGTGAGTGAGGGAGAGATAAAGATAGAGAGAAATACAAGGTAGGGGATGTTAGGGGATTGGGGTAGAGAGAGAGTTTTTGATGGTAGGTGGTATTGGAAGGGGTATTACGAGAGCAAGAGAGGGGGGTGTTAAGGGGAGGTGAATTAAGAGAGAGTAGGTGGATTAGGCATGGTGAGAGTTTGAGAGGGGGGGGGTTTACGGTGTTGAACGAGAGAGAGAGAGGAGAGGTGTTCAGGTTTAGGTGGAGTAGGGTAAAAATAGATTGATAGAACAATAGGGTTAGGGGTATTTGGAGGGATATATGGGTATCTGTATGTGTTTGGATGCATATGTGTGTGTGTGGGAGACAGAGAGAGATAGAGAGAGTGATCAACAAAGAGAGAGAGAGGGTTAATAAGAGTTAGAGAGATAAAGAGTGGGTATTGGTGTGTGTGTGTGTGTGTGTGTGTGTGTGTGAGAGAGAGAGAGAGAGAGAGAGAGAGAGAGAGAAATAATATGGGATGTTAGAGGATTCAGGTAGAGAGAGAGAGGTGGGTAGTCAGTGGTAGTGGAAGGGATATTGTCAGAGAAAGAGAGGGAGATTAAGATAGAGATGTGGGGGTTTAGAGATAGTCTGAGTGGAGTTTGTGAGAGATGGGGGGTTAGGCATGGTCAAACAGAGAGAGGGGGTGGGGGTTAGCTTAGGTGCAGTAGGGTAAAGAGAGAGTGAGGGAGGGGTATATCTATATGTGTGTTTGGTTGTGTGAGGGAGAGAGAGAGTGAGAGTGAGATGCAGGGAGAGAAAGATAGAGATAGAGAGAGAATTGGGCTCTTAGGGGATCTAATGTGTGTGAGAGAGAGAGTGTGGTTGGTTTTAAGTAGTAAGGGAAAGCATATTAGGGAGGATAGAGAGAGCGGGGTATAGGTGGATGGAGAGTACAAGAGAGACAGTGGCTTAGGGAGAGTTAGGGAGGGGTTAGGAAGGGTTAGTGGGAAGATAGGAGAGAGAGAGAGAGAGAGAGGATGGTGGGCTTGATGTACATGGAGGAGTAGTGTGAAGAGAGAGTGAGTGAAGGTGTTAGTAAGGGTTAGGTTTGGTGGGAATGGGGGGAGGAGAGAGAGAGAGAGAGAGAGAGGTTATTGGTGGGGAAGGAGTAGGGATTTTTGTGTGTGAGAGAGATACATACTAATAGAGAATTGAGTGTGTTATAGGGTTTGATAAGAAACAAAGTGATGGAGTTCACGATAGGTGGAGTAGGAAGGAGACAAATAGAGATAAGAGAGAGAGAGAAAGGGAGGGAGAGAAAGTAAGAGAGAGTGATAGGTACAAAGAATGTTGGGGTAGGTAGTTTGTGGTTAAGAATATAGGGAGGAGAGGATTTTACGAAGAAAAATAAATATAAATCAGGATGGGTAGAGTGGGTATGAATTTAGGAATTATTATGGTAGTTAGAGGAAAGGGGGGTATATGGTAGGAGAGAGAGAGTGAGAGAGAGTAGGGAGCTTAGGGAGAGTAAGAGTGGGGATAAGGAGAGATGTGTAGGGTTATAGGTATTGATACTATGATGTAGACGAGGAGGTTATTAATCAGTTGGGGGATATTTATAGGGGTGGGGTTTACGTGAAGTTAGAGGAGAAGGGGAGATAAAAAAAAAGTGAGAGAGGGGGTGATTAATACTTAGAGAGAGAGAGGAGTACAATGGAGAGAGATTGATATAAGGATTTAGTAAGGTTTTGAGAGAGTGATAGACATTACTGATAAGGATAGGAGAAGGGGGTATTTATGTATGTGTCTATGAGAGAGAGAGAGAGAATAGGGGGTGTTACTGGGTTCAAGGACAAAGAGGGGTGGGTGATTGATGGGAAGGGGAGGGAGAGTGGGAGGGGGATTAGGAGAGATAGAGAAAGAGAGAGGGGTTTAAGGAGGGAAGTGGGATAGGATAGAGATAGACTGGCTTGGTTAGAGTATCAAAGGGGTTTATCCATTGTAAGAATGTATGTGTTATAGAGGTAGGGTGTTAGGGGTTTGGGGGAGAGAGGGTGTGTTGGGTTTTATGCGTAGGTGGAGGTGTACAATAGAGATAAAGTGAAAGAGGGGGTTAGTACAAATATGGGAGAGAGAGAGAGAGAGAAAGGTGAAGAGGGTGTTAGAGGTATGCATTGAGAGAGTGAGAAAGGGAGATAGTAAGGGTTAGGGAGAGGAGAGGGAAAAGAGAGAGAGAGGAGGCTATTTGGTCATAGGGAATTCATAAGGGGTGTGTGTGTGTGTGTGTGTGTGTGTGTGTGTGTGTGTGAGAGAGAGAGAGAGAGAGAGAGAGAGAGCTAGGGGTAGAAGGGGGTGTTTGCAAGGTGGGAGTGAGAGAGAGAGGGTGGTTGTTAGGAGTAGATGGAGTATATATATGTCTATGTGTGTGTCTATTATAGAGACATAAACACAGGAGGAGAATGTTTGGGTTATTAGGTATAAGGGGGGGAAATGGTTTTGGGGAGCAAAAGAGATAGAGACTTGGGTGGAGGGAGGATTAGACTTGGGGGAAAGATAAATATTAGGGTTGGGAGAAGTGTTGGGTGAAGTATAGGGGATGGGGGAGACAAAATGTTAGAGATGTTAGTGGGGTGAGTGGGAGGGATTTAGGGAGGATTAGGGTGGTTATAGGAAATGATGGTATATGGTGGGCGAAAATAGATATTTAGGGGCAAGCAGTGGTCAGTGTTAGAGGGGAGTAGGGGAAAGAAAAATAGACGCATTTAGAGGTAGGGTGTATAAGAGAGAGAAAGAGAGAGGGGGAAATGATGACGATTAGTATGTATAGGATGGAGTGGTTAGGGACAGTGACATAGCTTAGGGTTAGAGACCTCAAGGCACCGATCTTTGTCACACCCTGACAGGTGCATTATGAACAGTAGTCTCTGAGACTCCATTCCAGCCCACAAACACCTTGCGGGTAGTAGTGAAAGTTCAGTTTTAGACATACTCCAAGTACCCCTCAAGTATATCTGGAGTCCCCTTTTCACCTAATTTAATTCATTCACATTCAACATTAATTTAAAATCTACCAAGAGACATTCGCAAAACATTATTTCAAGCGCATAAAAGCACATTATTTTCTCTGTTGACTCCATTTAAGGAACTGGTGATTTATTTCTTTCGATTATATATATATTAAGTGTCATTACCGTGCTTATATGCTTTAAATCTTGCATCTTGTTATCTTTTGTTTCCACTGGTTAATTTCAAAGCTCCTAAACAACTTAATCAATATAACACCATCACACTAAGTAATTAGCCTTAGTAACTTAATAGTGTCTACCCTCCTTAGCTTCGTTAGGAGTTGAGCCTAAACGAAGGAGTTAAGAACAAGGTAACAACCTTGACTTGAGACTTGCCCCCATGGACACAACGACTGGCTTGAATATTTCTGCTACATAACCCAGGTGTGTGAAAGGCAACAACATGGGAGAGAGAGAGAGAGAGAGGAAGAGAGAGGGTTAATAAGGATTAGAGAGATAGAGAGTGGGTGTTGGTGTGTATGTGTGTGTGTGTGTGTGTGTGTGTGTGTGAGAGAGAGAGAGAGAGAGAGAGAGAGAGAATGTGTGTGTGTGAGAGAGAGAGAGAGTAGGATAGATAGAATGATAGAGAGAGAGAGAGAGAGAGAGAGAGAAATAGTAGGGGATGTTAGGAAATTTGGGTAGAGAGAGAGGTGGTTAGTAAGTGGTAGTGGAAGGGATATTATGAGAGAAAGACAAGGGGATGTTAAGGGGAGGGGGAGTAAGAGAGAGATGGGGATTTTTATAGATAGTATGAGTGGATTTAGTGAGAGGGGGGGATTATGCATGGTGAGAGTGAGAGAGAGAGAGGGGTGGCGGTTATTTAAGGTGAAGGAGTGTAAAGAGAGAGTGAATGAGAGAGTTAGTAAGGATTAAGAGGAAGAGGAGAGGGACAGAGGGAGAGAGAAGGAGAGAGAAAGAGAGAGAGGGGGGTATCTTAGAAAGAAAATAACTAGTCTTAGGGAGAGAGAGAGATTGAAGGGGTTAGGGGTAGTGTGAGTGTGTGCAAAATAGTGGATCTTTAAGGGGAAAGGGAGAGATAGGGGTGTGGGTTAGGTGTAGATGGAGGAGTACGATAGGGATATATAGAGGGAGAGAGGGGTTTTGTAAGGGTTAGGTGGAATAGGGGGGATATAGAGAGATATGAAGAAGGTGAAGAGTAGTGCATAAGAGTGTTAGAGAGGGGGTTTGTAAGGATTAGGGAGAGTTGGGGCAGAGGAGTTATTTGTAGGGTTGTAGAGTCGGGGGGTATGTGTGTGAGAGAGAAATATAGAGAATAGGTTTTAGGGTCTTGGAAAAGAGAGATAGATGGGAGTTATAGGTAGGTGGAGGAGTAGAGGGGTAAATCTATATGTGTGTGTCCTTGTGTGAGGGAGAGTGAGATCCAAGGAGAGAAAGAGAGAGAGAATTGCACTTTTATGGGATCTAATGTGAGAGAGAGAGAGTTCTTAGTGTTAAGTAGTAAGGAAAAGGGTAGTAGGGTATATAAAGAGAGGGCATATAGGTGGATGGGGAGTAGGAGAGAGAGTGTGATTTAGGGAGAGTTAGAGGGGTTAGTGGGAAGATAGGACATGGAGAGAGAGAGAGAGAGAGAGAGTATGGTCATTATTAGTACTAGAAGGAGTAGGGGTTTTTATGTGAGAAAGAGATACAAATTGAGAGAGAATAGGGGGTCAGAGAAGAGAAAGATGTGTGGATTAGGGTTAAGGGTGGGTGGACGAGTTGACATGTGTATGCGATAGAGATAGAGATAGAGAGGAAGGGGGGAAGAGGTGAGTTGGGGGAATATATTTGTTATTAGGGGTAAATGGAGGAAAATATTTGGTGGTGAGAAAGATATACATGTCAAGTTGTGGACAGTTATTATCTTTTTATATATTACTATGGAAGATAGATAGAAATGGGGTATAGGATAGGGAATATAGGGGAAGAGAGAGGAAGAGTAGGATTGGTGAGAGTAAGAGTGTGGTTAGTCATAGAGAGTTGGGGTTAGATTTTGTTAGAGTGTTGGAGACAGGGATGGTGCTAAGGGGTTGGGAAAGAGAGAATAGGGTGGGGGTTATTTATAGTTGGAGCAAAAGGGGGGGTGAGAGAGAGTTGGTTAGTAAGGGTTGGGGAGAAGAGGTCAAAAAGAGAGGGAGATATATAGATAAAGAGATATAAGGTATATTGTGTGGAGGAGAGAAAGATATAGAGATTGGTATGGGTGGAGTGGCAAGGGTGATTAGAGGGGTTTGGATGAGAGAAGGAAATAAATAATAGTGTGGTTATAGAGGTATAATTTTGGGTACGATTCAAGTAGTTATAGAGATTATAGAGAAGGAATAATATAGGGTGGGGGAAGAGAGAGAGAGAGGGAAGGTGGTGGTAAGTGTTACGGTTATGGGGACTAGAAGAAACAAAGATAAATAAGGGTTTAATGGTATTGGGAGTAGAGGGGAAGTTGAGAGAGAGAGAGAGAGAGAGAGAGAGAGAGAGAGAGAGATGGGGTGGTTATTGGTAATGAGAGGAAAAAGGTGTTACATGGAGAAAGGGGAATTGGGTGTAGTGAGAGTAATAAATACAGGGGGCATCTTAGGGTGTTATGGGAGGTAAAAAGAGGGAGTGAGAGAGATAGTTTGGGGTTAAGTTTGGCTGGGGTTTTAGTGTAGAGAGAGGGTGGGATATAGGGTTATTAAGGGTTACGCAGAATATAGAAGAGTGAGAGAGAGAGAGAGAGGATGGTGGGTTTGATGTAGATGGAGGAATAGTGGGAAGAAAGAGTAAGTGAAGGCGTTACTAAGGGTTAGGATTAGTGGGGGAGAGAGAGGTTATTGGTGGGGAAAGAGTAGGGGGTTATTGTGTGAGAGAGAGATACATACTAACATAATTGAGGGTGTTATAGGGTTTGAGAAGAAACAAAGGGATGAAGTTCATTGTAGGTGGAGTAGGAAAGAGATAAAGAGAGATAAGAGAGAGGGAGAGATAGTGAGAGAGAGGGATAAGTATGGGGAATGTTGGGGTAGGAAGTTTGTTGTTAAGGATAGGGGTAAGAGAGGAGTTTTATAACAAAAAGAAATAGATATAATGGTGGGGAGAGTGGGTATGAATTTAGGAATTATTATGGAAGTTAGAGGGAAGGAGGGGTATAGGGTAGGAAAGAGAGAGATAGAGAGAGAGAGAGAGAGAGAGAGAGAGAGAGAGAGAGTAGGGAGCTTATGGAGAGTAAGAGTGGGGACAAGGAGAGAGCGATATTGTTAGAGGTATTGAGTGTGTGTGTGTTTGTGAGAGAGAGAGAGAGAGAGAGAGAGAGAGAGAGAGAGAGAGAGAGAGAGAGAGATAAAGATTAGGGAGCTTAGGGATATTAAGGGTGGGGATATGGAGAAAGCGGTATGGTCAGAGGTATTAAGAGTGTGTGAGAGAGAAGGAGGTTATTAATTTGTTGGGGGAGAGTGATAGGGGTGGGGGTTAGGTGTAGTTAGAGGACAAGTGTAGATAAATAAAGTGAGAGAGGGGTTTATTAATGGTTAGAGAATGAGAGAGGAGTACAATGGTGAGAGAGTGAGATAGGGAGTTAGTAAGGGTTAGAGAGAGTGGAAGACATTACTGATAAGGAGAGGAGAAGGGGGTGTTTATGTATGTGTGAGAGAGAGAGAGAAAGAGAGAAAATAGGGGGTTTTACAGGGTTCAAGGGCAAAGAAGAGTGGGTGATAAGTCAGATGGAGAGCGGGATTAGGAGAGGTAGAGAAGGAGAGAGCAGCTTAAGGAGAGGAGTGGGACTATGACAGCTATAGCTTCCATTGGTTAGAGTATGAGATGTCTTTATCCATAGTAAGAGTGTATGTGTTAGAGAGGGGGAGTGGTGGGGTTTATGCATAGCTGAAGGTGTATAATAGAGTGAAATAGGGGTTTAGTAACGATTAGTAGGAATATGGGAGAGAGAGAGAGAGAGAGGTGAAGAGGATGTTAGAGGTAGGGGTTGAGAGAGTGAGAGAAGGCGGTAGTAAGTGTTAGGGAGAGGAGAGGGAAAAGAGAGAGAGGAGGCTACTTGGTCATAGGGGAAGCATAAGTAGTGTGAAAGGTAAAGAGAGAGTGAGAGAGAGAGAGAGAGGGTGGTTCTTAGGATTAAATGGAGTATGTGTGTGTGTGTGTGTCTATGAGAGAGAGAGAGAGAGGAGATTTTTTGGAAGAGTGAAAGAGATAGAGATTGGGGTGGAGGGAGGGGTAGCATGGAGGATCAGGGTTGGGGGAGAGATAAAGATTACAGTGGGGGAAGTGTTAGGAGAAGTATAGGGGATGGTGGGGGAGAAAATGTTAGAGATGTTAGTGGGGTGAGTGGAAGGGAATTAGGTAGGATTAGGGTGGTTATAGAGAACAATTGTATATGGTGGGGGAAAAGATAAAGTTAGGGGAAAGTAGTGGAAATTATTAGGGGTGGGGTGTACAATAGAGAGAAAGAGAGAGTGGGAAATGATGACTATTAGTATATAGAGCAAGGAATGGTTAGGGAGAGTAATATAGTTTAGGGTAAGAGAGAGAGAGAGAGGAAGTTATAGGTTTAGCAGGTAATAGATACTATGAGATAGGAGCTAAGTAAGCATGAGAGAGAGAGAGAGAGAGAACATGGGATGTTATGGGATTGGGATAGAAAGAGTAGTGGGTGGTAAGTGGTAGTGAAAGGGGGATTATGAGGGATAGAGTGGGGTGTTACGGGTAGTGGGAATAAGAGAGAGAGGGGGTTAATGGATAGTATGAATGGGGTTAGTGAGAGAGGGGGGCTTAAGCATGGTTAGAGTAAGAGAGAGGAGGGAGTTTAGGGTCTTGAAAAAGAGAGAGATGGGTAGAGGTTAGGTTTAGGTGGAGTAGGGTAAATAGATAATGAGAGGATCTGTTAGTAAGGATTTGGGGGAATATGAGAGGGGTAGAGGGAGAGGGGATGAGGGATAGATAGAGAGGTTTCTTAAGTAGAAAATGACTAGGCTAAGGGAGAGAGAGGAGAGGTTATGGGGAGTGCAAGTGTGTGCAAAAGAGGGGGTTTATAGGGGGGAATGGAGAGAGAGGGGCAGGGGATAGGTGTAGATGGAGAAGTAGGGTAGAGATAGAGAGGGAGAGAGGGGTTTAGTAATGATTAGGGGGACTAGGAGGATAGAGAGAGAGAGATGAAAAAGGGGAGTAGTGCATGAGAGTCTAAGAGAGGGGGTTAGTAAGGGTTAGGGAGAGCAGGAGTGAGAGGGAGGGAGGAGGAGTTAGTTGTATGGGGGAATTGATGGCTATGTGCATGAGAGATAAATATAGATAATGGGGGGAAGTTCAAGGGATTTTAGGGGGTCAAAAGAGAGAGACAGATGGGGATTATGGGTAGGTGAAGGGGTAGAGGAATACATTTGATTGTGTGTGTGTGTGTGTGTGTGTGTTTATGCATATGTTTGTGTGTGTGTGAGAGAGAGATAGAATGGGGTGTTTCAGGGGATTTGAGAGAGAGAGTAGTGGGTGTTAAGTAGTAAGGGAAGGGGCATTAGGAGAGATGGAGAGAGGGGGGATAGGGGTATGAGGAGTAGGAGAGAGAGTGGGGTTTAAGGAGAGTATGAGTGGGGTTAGTGAGAGATATAGGGAGTTTAGGAACAATGATAGTGAGAGAGAGATGGGGGTTCTAAGGTAGGTATAGGGGTGTGTGTGAGATAGAAAGAAAGATAATAGGAGTAGGATGGTGTTAGGGGGTTGGGAGAGAGAAGGAGAAAGATGGGGGGAGAAAGAAGGGGAGAAATAGGGAGAGAAAGAGAGAGAGAGAGAGAGAGAGAGAGAGAAAGTGTTGGGGGTTTAAGTTATATGGAAAGGGGAATTATGCAAGAGATATACAAGATAGTTTAGGTAGGGGGATTAGGAGAGAGTTAGAGGGGTGGAGGGTGTTAGGGAGAGAAAGTGGGGTGTTATCTATTGTTATAGTGAGAGAGAGTGTGTTGTGGGGGTGTTAGTAGGTTAGGAGAGAGAGATATGGGTAGCAGTTAGATATGGGTTGAATAATAGGGGGAGAGAACGTGAGAGAGGGGTTTGTAAGGGTTAAATTGAAAATGTGTGTGAGAGAGAGATGGAGACAAGATAGTGGGAGTAGGTTTGTGAGAGAGTAAGAGAGGGGAATAGTATGGATTTAAGAGTGGGATGGGGAGGAATGGATAGAGAGGACATGTGTCAGTGAAAATGGGAGGAGTAGGGTGAGAGAGAGAGAGAGAGAGAGAGAGAGAGAGAGAGAGAGAGAGAGAGAGAGTTAGGGGGTTGGTGGGGAGAGATAGGGGTGGTTGGTAATTGGGAAGAGGAGGGTGGTTAAGAGAGAGAGAGAGGGTTTAGGGGGAGGAGGATTAGAAGAGATAAGGAATGGGATTAGGGATAGTATAAGTTGGGTTAGGAAGAGAGATGGAAGTCTAATATTAGTGAGAGTGTAAGTGAGAGAGGTTGTTAAAGGGGTTAATCCTCTATTGTAAGTCAGGGAAATAGTCCCCACAATTGAGTTAAGGTTAACCCTCCTTGTTAATCAGGGTGGAAAAGTCCCTAGAGTTGAGGGGCACTAGGGTTATTAGACTCTCCTAGAGAACTCAGTGCTTATAAGTAACTGCTAAGTCAAAAATTAGTATAAATAGAGAGTGAGCCTCTCTATTTAAGAAACACACTCACCCAGCTATAGCACATAGGTGAGAGAAGAGGAGTTCACACAAGTGAGATAGAGAACAACTGTTGGAGATCATCTTTCTATCTTTGGGTTTTACTGCTGCCATTGGTGCTTGTTATATCTCTGAGGAAGTTGCCGAGTTTTCTCCTTTATGGCTTCCCTAAGGAAAATATTTGTGTCTATTGTCTGTAGTGATTGATTGTTGTGCATGTTATTCTCTTAGATAAGATCATAATATTATATTGCTTAAAAGATAAAAATCTAACATTTGTAGGGGTGTCGGGTTTTAGGAGAGAGAGATAGAGAGAGAGACAAAGAGAGAAAGGTGGAGGGGTTTTTATGGGTAGGGATAATAGAAGAGAAGATAAGAAGAGATAGTGGGAGTGTGATAGTGAGAGAGGGGTGTTAGGGGGTTGGTGGAGAGACTAACGGGTAGGATTTAGGTCTAGGTTAATGAATAAGGGAGAGAAAGAGTGACTAAGGTGATTAAAAAGGGTTAGGGTAAAAGGTCGAGCACACACACACACACACACAAACATAGTATGTAGGATGTTTAGGGCAGAGAAAGGGATAGAGATTAGGTTTGGTAGACTTGTAGGGGTGACGAGGGTTGTTGTGTGAGAGAAAGAGATAGACAAAAAGGTGGTGGGAGAGGTAGAGTATTACGATGGATTAGGGTAATTATAGATATTATAGATGAGGGGAGTATAGGGTGGGGGAAAAGAGAGAAAGAGAGAGAGGGAAATGGGTGGTTATGGGTAGGGAGAGTAAAATGTGAGTTAAGGAGAGACATGGGTTTATGAATAAAGGGAGTGTGAGAGAGAGGGTGGGTATTATGGAGAGAGAGACAGAGAGAGAGAGAGAGGTATAGGTGGGGGACTAGAGTAGAGAGAGTATGAGAGAAAAGGTTAGTAACGGTTAGGGGGATGGGAGAGAGAGAGGAGGAGGAGGAGGATAATGAATTTGATGTAGGGGGATGAGTATGTGGAGGAGAGAGAGAAGGATTTAGTAAAGGTTTTAGGTAGGAGAGAGAGAGAGAGAGAGAGAGAGAGAGAGAGAGAGAGAGTGATTGAGAGAGAGAGANGGATAAGGAATGGGGAGAGTAAGAGAGAGGGGGATTTATGGTGTTGAAGGGAAGAGAGAGGGGGTGTTTAGGTTTAGGTGGAGTAGGGTAAAAAGGGAGTCATTGAGGGGTGGGGTTAGAGGTAGTTTGAGGGTTGTATGGGTATGTCTTTGTGTTTACATGAATGTGTGTGTGTGTGTGAGAGAGAGAGAGAGAGAGAGAGAGAGAGAGAGAGAAAGAGAGGGTTAATAAGGGTTAGAGAGATAGAGAGTGGGTTTTGGTTTGTGTGTGTGTGTGTGTGTGTGAGAGAGAGAGAGAGAGAGAGAGAGAGAGAGAGAGAGAAAGAGAGAATAGTTGTGCTCAAGAGAGAGGGAGAGATATATAGATATATAGAAAGAGAGAGAGATAAATAATAATGGGATGTTAGGGGATTCAGGTAGAGAGAGTGGTGGGTAGTAAGTAGTAGTGGAAGGGGTATTATGAGAGAAAGAGAGGGGGGTGTTAAGGGAAGGGGGGGTAAGAGAGAGATAGAGTGTTTAGGGATAGTATGAGTGGATTTAGTTAGAGAGGAGGGCTTGGGCATGGTGAGAGCGAGAGAGAGGGGGCGTTAAAGGTTTTGAAGGAGAGAGAGAGAGGGATGGGGATTAGTTTAGGTGGAGAAGGGTAAAGGGAGAGTGAGAGAGGGAGTTAGTAAGGATTAAGGGGAAGAGGAGAGGGGTAGAGGGAGAGAGGGGGGTTTCTTACGAAGAAAATAATCATGCTTAGGGAGAGAGAGATCAAAAGGGTTAGGGGTAGTGTGAGTGTGTGCGAGAGGGGGGTGGGTGTTAGTTGTAGATGGAGGAGTACAATAGAAAGAGAGAGAGGGAGAGGGGGTTTGTAAGGGTTAGGTGGATTGTGGGGGATAGAGAGAGATGAAGACGGGTAGGAGTAGTGCATGAGAGTGTTAGAGAGGGGGTTAGTAAGGATTACAGAGAGTAGGGGAGAGAGAGGGGGGAGAGGGGTTAGTTGTAGGGGGTATATTCAAGGGTAATGTGTGTGAGAGAGAAATATAGAGAATGGGTTTTAGG
>LPNX010277201.1:86094-120125 GCA_001517045.1 Pseudotsuga menziesii
AGAGTGAGAGAGAGAAGTGGCAAGGGGAAGTGTAGGGATGTGCATGTGTGTGTGTGTGACAGAAAGAGAGAACCAAGAGTTTTAGGGGGTTGGGGGAGATCCTAACTCCTAGGTTGCATGAATAGAGTGTCAACAAATGGGGGTCCCTCGTTAGACTACTTTAAAAACCTTGTGTATACATGGTCGAACACCCAACTTGGGGCGTACTAGGAGGGCTTCTCTGGGAGTTTCCTCCCTCCACCTATTACTAGCGCAACGACGTCGCAGTTCCTAGCTACAACAAAAGGCACATGTATCAAGATACCGAGTTAGGAAATTGTTTCGAGGCAATTTCCCAAAATGGTCCTTTGAAAACACTCTACACAAGACTTTAAGAGAAATACTTGGTCAATGTACTAATGTAAACAATATAAAAAAATGTATACAATTTAATATCCATAATAAAAAAACTATAATCTTATTCACATTTAAATATTCTAATTACATTGATGTATATAAGATAAATATATCATTAACTATTAAAAAACATTTAAATTGTGTTTTACCATTACTGAATTAAATAAGATAAACACACACATATATATAACCAATTCCAATAAAACTCTATTACTAATATTTACATTTTGCAAATCAATTACTAACCACAATTATAAACAAATTTATTTACTAACATATAGAAAACCAAATAAATAACTCATTCAATTGGTGATGTTATTTCTAAAGAAATATAAAATTTCAACATTTATACATGAATAATATTGATGTGACTAATTTACATCCCAAAAAATTAATATTTTAATAAAAAGAATTTAATTTTACACAGAGAGAGTAGTAAAAAATATGAAAATTTTGCAAAAATAAACATAAGTATGAAAGGTGTGAAAATTTATATAAATAATAAGTTTAAAATATATATAAAATTTATTAAATGGAAAATAGATGAAAGTTTAACTCTACACATTAAGCAATAGAAAATAAGTAAAAAAAATATAAAATTTTCACAATTGTAAATAGAAATATAAAAGACGAGCAATGTTAAATAAGTAATAAATTTAAAATATAGAATAAAAGAATGTAAATTTAAATTCATATTTAAAAAATACATATATTATTAGCCACTTTAAACATTTCATAAATTTAAGGAGCTAGAGAAATATAGATTTAACATAAATTCATAATTCAGAAAGTACATAAAAAGGAGTAAAGTTGGGTAGTTGATAAATTTTAAATTACAAAGAAAAGTTAATTAATTTAATGGAGAAATATAGAAAAAGTAAAGTCATACTTCTTATTAATGGTCTTTATTATACCTGCCTCAACAGGTATATTGTAATCTTTTGCAAGTCAAACTCTTTTGACTTTGTATTAGTTGCTCTCTATCAAAAAAATTAAAATATGTTTTGCAAAGTATAACTTAGGGATTTGTAAAATATTTTTTTTAATTTTGTAAAAAACTATTTTGTAAACAACTTATTGGTGGATAGAAGATGATGTAAACTTTGGAATTTGGTATCTGGATTTGAGTTGACATGTGGCAACAATGACATCATCCAAGTGCGAGCGTAATTGAGTGGTTGATCCAGAGCCTGCCTAATTGAATACGATATCTTGTTCTTCACAATATTCTCGTCAAAGTGATATAGTATGAAGCGCAAGTATGGAAAATTCACCTGAAGCGTAGCGTTGACATCACGTTGGCGATCGGACACCATGAAATGGAAGACTACATTCTCGGGAAAAGCAGCATGTTGGAGAATCGATAGAATTCTAGCGACCAATCCTCTGAAATAAGCAGCATCCAACGTCATGGCTATATGCATGGCCGTGCTATCACATAGCTTTGTATCATCATCTTCTTCTTCTTGAAGTTGAGAATAGCCTGATCTCCACGATGAAAGAGATGATGCATTCTTTACCATTTTGAAACATCGAAGCTTCTTGGAAAACCGGCAGGGTCGATGATCGGCGTGGTATATGCAGCCGCTCTAGCAGAATGCTGGGAAGCTTGGCGAAACCAGGATCGTCTCTCACATAATTATTCAATTTAAAGTTAAATTTCATGTCCCGGATGATTCTAGCGGCCACCACGCCAGTCATGCTTGCAAATAGAAAGGATAATGTTAATTACCTTGTTCACTTTCATGGCACTGAACAGGCGATTCTCGTACTGATATGGATTAACAAGATCTATTTACCTACTACTACAGGATAATGTTAATTACCTTATTCACTTTCATGGCACTGAACAGGTGATTCTCGTACTGATATGGATTAACAAGCTCTATTTCCTTAATCACATGTAGCATTATTGCAGCAGCCACAACATATGGCAGAAATCCCAAAAACCTTGCATCTGTCCACAGCATGAAGTGTCTTATTAAAATCCTGTTAAACCTATAAAGTATCCTATTAAACCCCACTTAAACCAATTTGATTTGTTTGAACATGTTAAACCTATAAAGTATCCTATTAAACCCCACTTAAACCAATTTGATTTGTTTGAACATGTATTATCAAGTCCTTTGGATGAGAAAGGGAAGGGAAATCCAACTTTCAGAAATCCCCAAGTACCATGAATGATAAACCAAATCCCATCAAATGGATATGCCAGTAGCAATGTTATAATAATACATTACCATGAATGATAAACCAAATCCCATCAAATGGATATGCCAGTGGCAATGTGATAATAATACATTGCAATCACCCATTGAATGGCCAGAAATGCAAAGCTTACCTCTGAGTGTATTCAACAGTATCTCCTTGCAGCGCATTGTGAATATCCAGCAAGAGCGATTCTCCAACCCAATCATACGACTAGCATGATCAATGTAGGAAAGAGGAGTTACAGGACTCAGTCGCCATTCAAGGGTGCTGAGCACCAGTAACTCCATTCTCTGAATAGTGCGTGATTCGAATATATACTTAGCCTCCTCGACCTGTGATAGGAGAGAAGATGATATTTTTATAATTGTGGAAGCTATTCCAAGACAGGAAGAAATAATTAATAAGGAAACAACCAACATTATCTGTCACATGCTACTTTCAAAAATTACCTGAAAGTCCAGGAGGCGAGGAACCTCTGTCTCATCCATATTGGAAGCCAAAGAGAGGCAAGCCACAGCTGCCAGTTGAGTCATCCATGGCTTATCTTGCTGCATTGCATTGGAACAAACAAATCCATCACTGTTAGTAAGAACAGATTCAGCTGCTACAACAAAAAATGATCACAACCTATGGAGAAAGAATTACCTGCAATTGATTTGCAGACAAGAATCGATCAAGATAGTTCATTGAGAGAACTACAGTCATAGGAGCAAAGCCATAATGTGCATGAACCTGCACATAACATGTTGCTATTGTTAGTCGTCGATAAGTTCCACCAATGCTAAAGCTCCACACATAAATACTAAAACTCCATATCACCAAAGCAAAACATGTGACAAGAAAAGTTTATATAAACTTAGGATATCAGCAAAGGAAAACAACTAACAAGAAGTTCATATAAACTTAGGATTGTGAGGTATTTGGTTTGATAGTATGGGATGGTGATATGAGCTTCAAATTCAAGGAAGGATTTTTACAAGTGTAGGCTCCAGCTCCATTTCATTGTAATATTTCCAGATTACAGAAGGAAAGTCATGCTTGCAAAGTAAAGTAATGCTTGCAAGATTGCAAAAAGTCATGCTTGCAAAGTAAAGTAATGCTTGCAAGATTGCAAAAAGCCATGCTTGCCAAAATGCAAAGAGTCATGCTTGTAGCGGCATTATTAGAAAAAAAATCACAAACCTTCAAAATCCAATCCACAGCATCATACCGAGCTTTAGCTTCAGCACTGATTTTCTCAAATAGGTTAGGAACATAGAGGGTTTTTTTTTCTATAAAAGCTGCAACTTCACTATCATCCCACAAATGCTCGTCGATCGAGCTAACAAACTGCTGGTCATAGAAATCCAAATTATAAAGCTGATCCTCTTCTCCATACAAACTTCCAGTTTCTCCATCATCCGAAGCCACAACTTCAAGAGCATCTTTGGCGCAGAACAGATCATTAGGGGCACAGTCTATGCAGCTGGGTGCCATCCCCCTACAAGCCCCGGGCCTGTGAGCTACTCCTGTTATTCATCAACAACCCAACTCAGGAATCTCAGCCATGAAATTGAATGAAAAATGGAAGCCTCTAAGCTATTATGGCCAGGAGATATCAGGTATGCAAGCAAATACAAATACATATTTGTAGGGAGGGAGCCACCAGGGCTTTGTGCCAAAAGTGCTGAATCAAATTAGAAGAAATCCAAACCCATGAGAGAGAATTGGAAGCAATGGATATCTACAAGTTAGGTAATAGGCCAAGTCAGACCCCTTCCACTCCTGCAATTCCACCTGCCATGTGGTTATCTACCCTATAAAAGCCCATGCATGGCTCTCTATTCCTTGTAATACACCGCATGATCTTCCATTCTATTCAAATATATGATGGAGGCTTTGTACGTAGCCATCGTCGTCATTATCACCATGATGCTTTTCACAGCGCCCTCCCAGTCTGTCGTGCTACCCTCATGCAAGGTCTTGCCATATTGTATAAGAAACTATGTCAAATGTACTCTTGGGAGGTTGCTGTTCCCATGGTTAAAAAAAAAATAAACTATGTCAAATGATAAATACTCAAAAAAACCAAGATATTATTTAATACTTCCCATATGCATCGTACTCCTCCATTCTGAAACATCTGTCAATGGCATGGTTATGACTTATGCTACGCATGTCGTGCCGTCGGTCAAGTAAAGAGCGTCAACTCACATGAATCAATAAGTAACAAGTTTGAAATGGGCATACATATATACATTGTATATTGCATTAAATATGCGAGGGGATGGGACATTTGCATGGAAAAACGTTGGTGGTGTCTACAAAAAAAGGATGAAGAGCCCTCGCACCAAAACCATCAGGCTATATATATTTTCATTGCCTTTTTCACTAATACCATCATGTTAAATACCTAATAACCACCCCTCTCATTTTCATATTAAAATGAAGCAGAACCATCCTCTAAAATTTAATTCATTAAATTTCAAAATTACATAGTAATTTCAATGCATTTTATAATAATTTTACACATTAGTTTGATTAAAAACTGGATGGTCAAATATTTTCAATAGTTTATCTTATTCTTAATTAATTTTGATTTAATGTAGAAAAAAAGTTGTTCTCATATTATCACATAATTTAGAAAATATAAATCCAATGTTATTATCCATCGAATTATCACATTATTTTATACACATTATTTTATACTTTGAACTTATTCACGAGTTGGTGGAATATCACATAGCATTGTTTACTTTGAGAAGTGGCATTTCTTTACTAGTGTCATGTGTTATAAGATCAATGTCATATGTAGTATTTGGTTATGTATCTTGTTAATCTTATTATTATCATATAGGTAACACATTTTTTTGTTGTTGTGGAATTCAACCATAAAAATCCAATTTTAAACAAACTCAATGAATTCCATATTAAACAAAAACTCAATTCCATGTTACCAAAAAAAATCTAAAAACTAGTCTATATGTTCTATACACTCCAAACTTAATAGAGATGCAAGCCTTTTCAACCATATTGGTATATCTTCCTTTTTACCTTTCTCAAATCGTTTTTCAAAAATTCAAAATTTGAAGTACTTGTCTTTTTTGGTGTTTTAGTTTCTTTACAATCTTTTTGTATATTTGTATATGGTATTTTTCTAGTTCTATTAATTAATATTGATTATTTATAATCATTAAAACAAAATTTGATTATTAGATATTTAAATCCACTAAATTATTAGTTGTATCTCTTCTTTTCTTACCTTTTTCAAACTTTTTCTCCAAGTTTTCTAAACCTCCTCTATTTTCAAATTTTTAGGAACTTCTTCTCTATAAACTTTATGTACATCTTCTTTTGCAAGTTCTATTATCTATCAAATTATCACATTATTTTATAATTTGAACTTATTTCACAGTTGGTGGAATATCACATAGCATTGTTTAATTTGAGAGGTGGGTGAATTCCATATTAGAAAAAAAAAAAACCTCTAGAAAAAATTGATTATCAGATATTTAAATCCATGAAATTGTTAGTTGTATCTCTCTTTTCTCACCTTTCTCAAACTTTTTCTCCAAATTTTCTAAAACTCCTCCATATTCAAATTTTTAGGAACTTCTTTCTTTTTTAAGCTTCTCTACAAACTTTATTATCTTCTTTTGCAAGTTCTAATATCCATCAAATTATCACATTATTTTATAATTTGAACTTATTCCACGGTTGGTGGAATATCACATAGCAAATTCCATATTAGAAAAAAAAATTCAAGAAACTCGTCTATGTCACAACTTAAAACAGACACAAATCTTTTCAATCATATTGGTATATATTCTTTTTTTACCTTTTCTCAAATCCTTTTTCAAAAATTTAAAAATTTAATTACTTGTTTAAAGCTTGTAGCTTGTTGCATATGGTATTTTGTTGGTTCAATTAATTAAGTTTGACTATTCATAATTATTAAAACAAAATTTTATTTTTACACATTTATATCCATGAAATTGTTACTTGTATTTCTTCTCTTCTCACTTTTCTCATGAGCTTTATATACATCTTCCATTGCTAGTTTTATTGAATAAGTTTGGTTGATAATAATCATTAATATTTAAATTAAATTATTAAGTACTTCTTTCAACCAAGTTTGGTTGGTGTGTAAAAGAGGGGTTGTTATTAGCTCCATATGGTTGGTGCCAAACATTCCTTCATTCAATCATTGTTAGTTAACATATGTTTCCATTGTTGTTTGGAAGATCCATGTTTTTTGTTTGGGAAGTTCACACATGCTACAAATTTTCTATCATTAAAATTCACTCAATACATATTTCCTATCATCCATTTATTGTTGTTGGGCCATAAATGCTCTATAATGGCAGCTACTTTGCTTATGTTGTCATTGTCTTTTGGGGAGTTTATATCATCATCAATTTTTTTTGTTTAGAAAGTTCACACTTGCTTCAACTTTTATATCATCAAAGCTCATTTACTTACATTTTTGTTTAAAATAATTTTGATGATTTGAAACACTTTATAAATCACCTCTAGAAGAATAGAAAAATGTATTTTAAACTTATTTTCTCACAACAATGATATTAATTTATAGTCTTATAAGCTATTATTTCTCATTTCCTATTTATGCTAGTCTATAAAGAAACTTGCATATTTTTATAGCATAAGTCAAGAATATTACTAGAAGTATGTAAGGAAGCTTGAATATGCTTTTTTTATGCTACATTGCAATAACCTATATCCTATTTAAATGGACATTTTTTAATTCATTTTTGTTTTAATTTCTTTTAAATTGTAATTATATTTATTTTATCATATATTTTTATAGCAAAATTATCCTATTGCTATATATTTTTAATCTCTTCTTAGGAGGCAGGTACTAAGCAACTTTGTTACTTATTCCACTTATTGAATTAGTGAAGTCGACATGAAATGACATGGACCTACCTAGTTGTCCAATCTTTTTGCGGCTGGAGTGGACATAGAATAACAAATCTTTTCATGCTATACATGGACATGGATCATTCGCTTGCCATTTTTCTTCAATGTATAAGGTTTCATTAAGGAAAAAAAAAGAAACGAGAAACGTAGAGACTATTTGCTTTCAGGCAAGAAAAATAATGTGCTTACAAAATGGATTAATTATTTCTATCCGATTCAGGCTTGTTTTTTAAGATTTACATATCTAAGCAAGCAGACAAAAATTGGAAAATCAATTGTAGACTGTTTTGACATGGACGCTGGACACACAGGTTTATATGGGAATAAATAAACATAAATACCCTTAAATACAACAAATCTTTGTATAAGTTTCATTATAAACAAAGACTAAAACATAAAGCTTTTTTTTTACATGAACAAGAACATAAAACATAAATTAATAATGTGACCACAAAATAGTTTCACGACCGCTACTTCAAGATTCAGATATTCCAAACGATGACAGATATTCCAAAGTAAGATTGACACGGGGCAGCGAATTATGCCATGGAAAGAAAATAGCAGTAAATAAACACGCCCCATACTACAACACTTTAAAAGTGTTCTGGTGCGATCCACTAATCACCTGCGACAGAACATAAAGTACATAAATTAAAACAAACCCTAACACAAAATCTCATCACAGAGTAAAATGAAAATAAAATACATAATTACAAAAACGCATCACACACAAAAACACAGCATAAAGTAAAATACATCACAAGAAAATCAAAGCGCCCGCTCTTTAATGCGCAAATGATTAGGATGATATGGTCGGTATGGTGTGGAGTAACAGGATGGGACAGGTTATTACATTCTGTTACAGCTAGAATTACAGTATCTGAGAGATAGTAAATAGAAACCAGAGATGTGAAGTTATGATATATCCTGCCATGAAAGATACAGCAAATTAGTTAATTTGTTTATAATTGAAACTGAATATTCACAACAAAATAAAATAATATAAAAAATGTTAAACTCTTTTTATACAAGAAAATTTAATACAAATGATTTCAATAGCCACAAACCCAGAAAAATATCACATTTAAATAAATCAAATCTTAAAACACATGAGAATTCTAGCAAAATCTACCCAATCAAATATTAACAAAAATAATTAATTATAATAAAATATGTTAGTCATTATTCATTATTAAAATATGTTACAAAATCTAGATTTCAAATCCACACCTACCAGAGAAGGACACAATTCTACAAGTACAAGAGAAAGAAATCAACACAAATAATATTAGTGTTAGTCAAGTAGGGTGTTATTTAATTATTAAAAGTTCATATAATTGTTAAATATAACTTATTAACTAATAAAATTAACATGAATTCAATTGTTTACAAAACTAAAAAACAATCCCTCTCAAAAGAATCTATCAATTAATAAAATTCTAAGAAAAAATAATTTATAAAATTAATTATGACAAAATTTATATCCATGAAAGATAAAGACAATCTATTAAGTTAGTCTACAATTAAGATAAAGACATTCTATTAAGTCAGTTTACAATTGAAGTTTAATATACACAACTACAAAATATATTCAATTAATTTACAATATTTGACATAAAAACAATCTATTAAGTAAGTCTATCATTGAAATTTAATATATACAACTACAAAATATAAAAGAAATAAAGAAAACAAAAAACATTTATATATTTATTGTTTATCCTATATGTAAGAGTGGGCAAGGAAACATGATTTATTTTTTTAATATTAAATAAAAATTAAAGTAATAGAAATTAAAAGAGTTTTTAAAGAAATATAAATTAAAGTTATCTCTAATTGTTAGGTAAAATATTTTTCCTAATATTATTTTAAATGGTCATAACCTTGTAATTTAATGACTTAAAACATATAAATATATTTTAATTAAGATTTACATCATTTTATTTTAAATTATGATAACTTAAAAAAATAATTTAATAAATTACTATAATCCTATTATAATAATTTAACAAACCACTATGTTAAAGATAGACAACTTTAGATAAAGTTTTAAAAAGCAAAGAAATAATTGACTATAACTCTAACCTGTAATCGTTAATGCTTATTAAGAGCGGTACTGTTTTAGGGCCAAATTAGATATGTGACTGATTTTCTTAATATTTTAGTTTTATAATTTACCGATAGATAATAAAAGTAAGAAAATAGTTAGTATTAAAAGTAAAAAAGAAATATAGCTTTTAAAATTTATATAGTAAAACCAGAAAAAAATGGTTTGTTAAGTTTATTGATTTATTTTATTGATCAATCACACAACAGGGAAGTAAAAACAAACTAGAGAAGAAAGATTTCTTTAAAACTTTAATTATTTAATCTACTGATAAACTAGAGAAAGATATATGCAAGTTGTTAATAATAATAATAATAATAATAATAATAATAATAATCTATTTTTAAGGTCACCCCAAGCTAGACACCAAATTGGGACAAGGGACCCCCTCTGCGTAGCTATTTAACTGCTAAAGTCTACAGAGGTGTACATACACTACCCCTCTGGATTTGAACCTGTGACCTCCTAAGAGGAAACACATGCTCTTAACCATCAGGCCCACTCATGTTGTACACACATATAACAGTGTGTAATATATCAATAAAACAAAGTTTTTTGAGTTTTCCATAAATATAAAGAAATTTGGTGGAGTGCCATTACCTGGTACAAAATTGCAGTGAAAGCAGGAGATCATTATAAAATCTCGGAGAAGCACCGTGTCATCGTCGTCAACCGCATTACTTGTGGAGAGATATGCAATGCATTAAATGTTTTCCTTGATCCCCAGTCTCGTAATAGCAAAAGCAACAGGTTAATTGTTAAACTACCCAGAAATCATAAAACACGTTAACAGTTTTTAGTCAAACAAGACCAGAAATATTTCTTGAAATATTTAGTTATATAAACTATACATATGAGTCACATAATGCGACGACAATTTGTAATTAATGAAGAGAAAGCAAGCTGGTTTCACTAAGCTTTAGTAATTTAAATGACAATTTCACGACAGAAGAACAAAAGTTAAAGAGTAGAGAAAGAAAGATCTATCTCTGTCTTAAATTTTTTCCTCCAGGAGTCTCGTCTTAACTTACCTAGCAATCATAAAACACGGTAATAGTTTTTAGTCAAACAAGACGACGAGTTAATTGTTAAATTACTCAGCAATCATAAAACACGGTAACAGTTTTTAGTCAAACAAGACGAGAAATATTTCTTGAAAGATTTAGTTATATAAACTATACATATAATTCACAGGATGTGGCAACAGTTTGTAATTAGAGACGAGAAGGCAAGGTTTCAGTAAGCTTTAGTCATTTAAATCACAATTTCACAAGAGAAGAACAAAAGTTAAAGAGTGGATTATAATCTAGAGTAAGAAAGAAAGAAAAAATGTTAATAGTTTTCAGTAAAACCAGAGTAAGAAAGATCTGTCTGCCTTTACATATCTATAATCTACATAACTATTACATATCTATAATCTACTACAGAAGAAATAGTTGGCAGTATATCAATCAACCAAGATCTATTAAAATTTCATCGACTTAATTTATGATCAGCCATTGGATCTGCCTTAACTTAAATTTCAAATTGAACGGTTGGATGATCACTGACAACTTGCAATGATACTTTTTAGGTGATCAAACGGTAATATTTAGGTCATGCTTTTTCATGATGACTGACAACTTGCAATTGAAACTGACAATGGTGAATTTTCAATTTCAATGTTTTTTTCACGATGTTTCAATTCTTGTTTTTGTCATGCTTTTCTAAATCCACGTCGACCGCATAGATGTCCGTCTATAACTCAAATTAAACCATTGGATGATATTCTTCTTATGATCGAACACTGAACACTGAATTTAGGTCATGTTTTTTCCATGATCGCTAACAACTACAATTCAAATTGAACGGACATGATCACTCATAAATTGAACGATCATGATGACTAATTCAAATTGAACAGTCATGATCACTGACAACAACAATTCAATTGAACAGTTAGGATCACTATGATCACTCACAGAATTCAAATTAAACAGTCATCATTGCTGAAAAATGCAATTCAAATTGAACGGTTTTGACTTTTTATAACTGCAAATCAAATTGTTGGTATGATTTTAAGTTCAATGTCCTTCTCAATCAAGGTGGCCGGTTTGCAATTATTTATTTATTAAAACCAAAAGTTAATTTTTGTTTATTTATATGTGGTAGGTAGAAATGTTGCTCGGTATACTTTAAAGGATAACACATTTATATGTGGTAGGTAGAAATATTGCTCCTTATATTTCAAAGGATACTAAGAGTGGAGTGATAAAAAAATGTTTTTCTTTATAAAAACATTATTATAAAAAAATATTTTTTTTATATAATAATATATACAAATTTATCATAAAGAAAATAAAATAATAATATTTTTTTATCAAATTAATATTACTTTGTTATCTAATAAAAATAAATTTATTTCATTAAGAAAATCTCTTTATAATCCAATAAAAATTTGTATTTAAAACTA
This sequence comes from Pseudotsuga menziesii, assembly GCA_001517045.1. NCBI lineage: Eukaryota > Viridiplantae > Streptophyta > Pinopsida > Pinales > Pinaceae > Pseudotsuga > Pseudotsuga menziesii. Next base: position 98,181 of record LPNX010277201.1, read on the forward strand.
TGATAGGATCAACATATATTATAAATACCATTTTAAATAAATTATTGATGATTGAGTTGTGTTTTATGAAGTAATTGCTCATTGTTTGTAATTTTTATTTATTTATGGGTGAGTATACTAAATTAATGTTTATTTTTCATGTTATAAATTAGTTGTAATGAAAATTTAGAAAAATAACAATTTGCTCATTTAAAAGAATGCATACCAAATGGTGTTATAAGATAAAAATTAAGAAATTTAATTGGATTCTATAATTTATTATGTTTTTAATTAATAACTTTCATGGTGTATTCAAATAATGAGGGCATACAAGTTTGTTTTATTTCATGTATGATGAAAAAGTGGATACTATTTATAAATGTGTTTCAAAAGGAAAATACGAATAAAGAATGGAAAAAGGAGTGTGATTTTTAATTATGGAGCCTAAACCACCAAGTTTGTTAATCCCAAAATAAAATAAAATAAAGAAAACCAAAGTAAGAAACTCTCAAGCCATACAGAAAAAAGAGACAATCCTCACCATTTTATTTGATTTACAAGATTGTGCACATACTTTTAAAGCATGCATGTTCTTTTCATTACATAAAATTATATTAATAACTTCCCTCACTTATACCTATTTAAAAAGGAAATATTTAGCATTAGTCTAACATAATTCCTCTTTTCTACCACATTAATCCCATCCCCTTGGTGAAAAATTACCTAATGGATCTTGGAATACCAATTGGGGTTGATCCCATAAAGAGGGAATGTTTCATGATTTAAGTCTTTATTCAGAGCACTTGAGGTTGAGAAGGTTCATTTTCCTGTCTAAATCCTTTGTTGTCCTTTTCAACCATCTATAGGATCGCAAACCCATCAATATTACCCAAAACTAATAAATGGAAACCATATCATACTTAAAGGCCAAATATGCCATAAAAAGGTCTTATGTGGTGTATTAATGTGCATCATTCTCCAAGATTGAATCAAAGAAGTTTTGCTAAATGTCTAAGGCCCTCTTTATAGTTCCATGACCATTGTTAAGATGCAAAGATCCAATGTCACTTAAAATAATATAATGTACTCTAGAAAACTACTTAGTAAATTATGCTCAAGGGATGCAATGTTTTGTTGATTATAGGTGTTGTTCATGGAAATTTAGATTTAAAAACATCATTTAGGGAACACGGTCATTTTTTTCCTCACATGAAATTGGGTATACCTATAAATCGATTGTTAGTGCAAAAAAAATCTAATAATGGCACCCAAACATCATTGAATGTCATTAATAAATAATATAAATATAACGCACTAGTTTCAAAACTCATCCATTTCTCTTGAGCTTAAGAGGCAAGTTTTATGGCCATAACATCTTGTTTCCCTCCACTAACTATGGTCATAGAACTAAGAACAATTCATTGCTCCTAGAACCTCATAGTGACACTCATATTCAATTTACATGTGAAAGACTCTTTAGGGATGACGTGTGACATTATTTCTAGGTGTTGTTCATACTTCCTCAGCTTAAAAGGTTTAATTATTTTTCAATATCATCATTCCCCAAATAGAAATGCTTATGCCTCAACACACATCTCTAGTGTAGATAACCTACTCATGGTTCTTTTATCCCACTCCAAGTCCAAATACCCCTACAAAGCTCATTCATACATTGGTTCAAGTAATTTTAGAAGTCCCTTTATCTAGATTAGCTTCAATAAGATTCTAAGGAACTCGCTTCCAATATAATATGACTCACCATACTCAGCTTCAGGAAAATCTTGGAGGGCCTCATAACTTCCAGGAATGGAAGGACAAAATCTCTCTCATCCTTGAAGAGAATGATTCGGATTAGTACATCATTGGAGAAGTTCCAAAACTAGAGGGAGATGAGGCGAATGATTCTCATAAGAGAAGCATGGATAATACTAATAGAATCATTGATCCAACCAACATTTGGTAGGTTGTGAATCATCGACAAAGCTTATCACTTGGAAAACTTCTCTTGACTCGATAGGTCTATCTTGAGAGGTTCAACTTAGTAGGTCCGCCTTAACAGATTCACCTTGACAAGTTCTCCTCAACAGGTCTGCCTTGACATCCTACATAAGCATGTACACTAATGCAACATACAACATTTTCTAATTCCTCCATATTTCATGGAGAAGAAGTATAAATTGGTTCGAATTCTTCAATTTTGTTTGTCCATATACTCTCAGTCGACGTGAGTGTATTCCTACTTTGTTGTTCTTTTTATATGCTTCCTCCATAGTATAACTTGACTCATTTATTCAACTGTTGTCCCCGTCGTGCACCTGAGCATGACCTGGATCATTGGTATCAGAGAAATATCTTGTCCAGAGCTTAAGTTACTTAAGCACTTCCATCAAATTTATTTAACTTATTCCTGTTCAAACATGCTCGCAAAATCAACAACTTGAGAAGACACTTCCTTCAACTTCAAAAAATATGGCCAAAGAAGAAGACAACATACATGCAACTGATGAGATAGAGAAAATCATAGAAAAAGAACTGGCTCACCAGCGAACCGAAATGTTCACCTAGTTCAGTGAGATCCTCAAGTGATTCACTTCGAACTCTGGGGAATCCTTGACGTGACATCACTCCGATAAAATCATCCCCTTCAAAGTACAAATTAATATATACATATCGAACCTTAAAGAAAATATTGACGCAGAGTTCGTCGACAATTGGGTACAACAATTGGAATCTCACTACATAGTGAATCAACTCTCCGAAGCAGAAAAGATCACCGTTGTGTCCTTGAATATTTTCAACCTCTGTACACTGCTGGTGCAAGAATATATCGACAAAGATGGAAAAAGAAGAAGATCCCATTGACACATGGGTAAAATTTGTCGAATATGTCTGAAACAAGTTCTACCCACCCAAGTATCTTAAACAACACTATAAGAAGTGGCAACATCTAAGGCAATGGAAAGACTAGTCTGTACAGAGTTACACTAACGAGTTCAATCTACTCATGGCTATACTTGGTGTCCAAGATGAAGATAAATTGCTTGTCCTCAAGTATTTTAGTGGTTTATCCCAATACATTCAGCATGAGATGGATTTTTTGACTGTCAACACGCTTGAGGATGTGTTTCATTACACTAGTAAGATTGAAGCTAAAAATAAAGGAAAAATAGGTTTTGCGCATAATCCAACACGTCAAACATCCAAGAACAAGTCACCAGCCAACTCTGATAAGTTCAAGAACCCTTGTTAGCTGACTCCTCCAAAGCCTAATCATTAAAAGAAAAAAATTTAGAAAGACAAGAGGGATCACAACAAACAAGTTGCTACCAAGAAATGGTGTGATTATCACAGTTCAACATATCATGATACGTCAGAATTTTAAGCTCGAAAAACATTTATGGAAAAATTGTCGACATCCTACTTGTCCAACAGAACCATGGTAGAATCCTATCTAGATGCATCAACCATCTTGGATTTGACCTTGACCACTCCAACAACTTTAACTATAGTCGATGAGGAGGAATGAGAGTGCCTATTCCATACACGGATATGGTTTTGGGGAAATCCATTACATCTAATTGTGGATAATGGTATCCAGAGGAACTTCGTTTCTGAAGATATCGTGAAGAAATTAGGTCTTGTCACCACTCCACATTCGCAGCCTTACAATATTAGTTGGATGAAGGATGGGAAGGAAATAAGGACCACATGACAATGAAAAATCACATACTTCATTAATCCCTTTGAATATGAAGTACTCTGTGATGTGGCACCACCTTCCTTAGCTTACGATCTATTCGCTAAACCCTACATATGGGATCGACACAGTACATATCAGTCAATAACTCGAAAGGTGATTTTCACATACCCCAAATTGCAAAAAAATTTATGTTTTAGGAGACATTATATTTTAAATTTATTATAAAGTTTGTAACTAATGGCCAAGTGGGGTCAAGGATAATTGCATGTAATTGTTGAATATTTTATTAATTAATAAATGAAAGATGAGACAACAAATTAAGAAGGTTGTTAAATGAGTGTTTTACTAGCCACTTGGAGGACTAGACTCGGTTGAGAGCAGATTGACACTTGGCATCATCCTCAAACTACTTTTAGCTATTGTAGGAGGTAACTTCCCTTTTTTGTGGTCATGTTCCCCAAGAAAGTGGAACAAGAGCAGGTGGCTCATTAACTGAAAACCGACCCAAAATACCTAGGCATGCTAATAAAACTTCCCATTCAATTCAACTGAGGATGCTCATTCTTTACTTGTGAAATTTTTGAGTGAAATTAGTGCACAAGAAATTCGATGGAGGGGACTAGAAGAAGTTTTTGAGTGAAAAGTGTTGAAGTTCTGAACTAATGCAGCTGATTTAAGATGAGTTCATACTGCTATAAGTAGAAAGATTACTTTTGATTACTTAGTAGAGTTTGAGAGGTTTCTAAACCATTTCTCTCGGCTAGTGTTTTCAAGTGGGTGGACTAGTAGACAGGCTTGGGGGTCCTAAGATTTGCAGTTCAACTATCTTTAGGAGTTGGTTGGGAGGAACAGGTTCCTTAAGTTCTTGTGTCCTCTGCTACATTTCTAGGTTCTACATGTTCTTTCTAATTTCTCTATGCAAGCTTAGGAAAATGAAGGAATGAATTTAGGAAATAATATGGTTATGTGTCTTCTTCATCTGTTATTAGAATTATTGGGAGGAAATATTTTACTGTGAAAAGGTAGATGAATTACGGATCAGATGTGGATTAGAATAAATGATTAGAGTAAATTCAAATTTACTAAAGGATAAAATACCTAATTAAATTTTTCGAGACCTTCAAGAAGGTAGTACTCTAGTACATTAGGATAGATTAAATTCTGATGGATAAATCAAATGAAGTGTGCAGGATTATGTTTATTTAATTTCTACATATTCTTTATAGGATTAATTAGAATAAATATTTTCTATTTCAGAAGTTTCCTTAGTTAGAATACATTATTTTAAATATAAACAAAACCATCTTAAAGAAATATCTTTATAAAAAAACAACAACACACAGTCTATGTAATGGTGCTCTTTTAGAATAGTAATAGTTATTATTTATAAGTTTAATACATTATAAATATACATAGTTATTAAATATTATAGGAATAGAAAAATAGCATAAGGAGGAATAGCTAATAAACATTAAAAATAAAAGTATAGTAATCACTTAGGTTGGCTTTAATATCTAAGCAATTTTCATTGATATTGTAAATAAACATCAAATAATAAACACTTTATATTTAAACAATAATAATGTAGGGTTTAAAATTAAAATGAAATTAGAAACCCTAAATTTGGGAAAAATTGTCAACTAGTTTTCTTTTACTTTTTCTTTACAAATTAGGGCTTTTACAATGTACCCTTTATTTTTCTTAAATCAAATCCTTTATAATATCCATATTATAAATGCACATAATTAAAATAAAAAATTATACAGAAATAGTATTAAAACTATTTATCAAGTACAAACTAGAACAATATAAGAAAAGACAAATTAAAAATTTCCAATCTAATTACATAGTTGAGCTCACGTTGTATTAACAAACCTTTATCTTTTTAAATTTTCCCTTAAACAAATCTTTTTAGTGACAGAGAAGAACTCATAATTAGTTTTAATACTAATATCCTAAAGAACTCCCTCTTTCCTTTAAAAATCAAAATTATGGACTTAAACATTGGAAAAATCTCTCCCATATTCTTTTAACAATCCATTCATCAAATACAAGTAATTGTAACATTAAAGTATTATCTATTAATTTAAATTTAAACAAAAATGAAATTTATCCAATACAGGAAAACCTCACAGTGTGCCATCAGCTTATTAAAAACCACAGTTCGATGCCGAGCACATGATATCCAACACAGTAAGCCTTTAGAGCTTAATCAAAATGTAAAGATATTTTAAACCCTATTTAAAACATATTTAAAAATACCACAATAGTCACGGCCTTAAATCCTGTCCAAAAATAAATTATTGTAAATCAAGTTACGACCGAAAAGGCTTCACAAGAATTTCATTGAAACATTCAAGTCACAGCCACATGGCCTTCCCAAAAAAACATAATACATTGTAGCCATAGCCAAGCAGTATTAAAACCAAGTGAAACAGTATCACCCATAAACCCACACATCAATTTAGGAGGAACCTCACGCAAGAGCCGAGGCTTACCAGTTGGTAGAGAAGCATGGAGACTTCCTCCCGAAGCAGTATATGCTACCCAATCTCTAGTTGCAGCTTCAAATTAACTTGCACATTAAACAAAGAAACATTATGATATTTTTAAACCCTAACTACAGTAAAGAAGTGATAATATGTTACAGGCAGAGCAAGTAAGCTTACCTGAAGATTTTTTACCCTCAACCGTGCATTAAGTTTGGATTTTACAACGTTTTCAGCCAAGTGAAAATCCTCTTACCCTAGCAACTAGGTAGGAGAGGAAAGTAAGCCAACACTTTTACGATATGGTTTCATCCAACAACCAAGGCCATGATGAAACCAAAATCGATACCATATTGTGATTTCAGACAGAGTTACATTTGGACAAGGCACGGAGGAAAGCTCTCACTAAGGTAAGAAATGTCAATGAAGACCTCACCCACAGAGGTAAGCAATGGAAACGAACACCTCACACGCAGAGATAAAGGAATGGCATCAATGGCCATGAGACCATGAGCCTACAACAACTCTCCAAAGCAAAAGATAGGGTAAATACAAGAATTTAGGGTTTTTGGGACATTTATAGTAAGGTTACAAAAGTCAAAACCCTAGCCACTAATCATCAACCACGTCTACTCCACTTCGAATTCAATATTTTGGGTCTGCTCTATAGTTCGAGAATTTTACACTTGTAGCAATGCCTACAAAAATATTTTTAACCTTGTTAACATTATAAACAAAACCCTTATGATAAATTTTAGGACTTGAAAAAAGAATTTTCGAAAACCTATGATATTACATTGGTTAAAAATGCTTATATCTATAAGATTGCAAGTATAGAGATACTTAGCATGATTCTTCGTAAGGGCATTATAACTTAGTTTTGTTTATATAGGGTAATATTTTTTACATAATATCTCCTTGAGATGAAGGTAATGCAAAGGCTAGGTTAAATAGATTCTTTAGGAAATGATCTCTTCATTCCTTACACAAAGCAGTAATACTACTTGTTTAATGATATAATGCTCATCTTATTGCATTTCCACTTGGAAAATACCTAAGCAGTTAGTATAACTATTTTCTGCATGAAATCATTAGTTCCGTGTATGTATGAATGTCAACCATTATACCTTATACCTATACCTAGACTTAGTTTTTTCTAGTTTATATAACATTTGAATATATGCTGAGATAAATACATATGAATTTCCATGGTAATAGGTAATAATGTATCAAATGACCTAGTATGAAAATTGATCTTTCTCTAGAATTGTATATTAGGACCTAATATGATAATAGATAAATGAAAGTATGATGAACAAGTTATAATTGAAGCTAGGTAGAAGAACATCTAGATTTATGTTCAGATTTTCCAAATACTTATGCTTACAAGTAAGTAAATAAAAAGTAATTATACAGTTTTGACGATACCTCCTTTATTTGATCACAGTTGTGAACTAAACAAATATACTAGCATTTTATTTATGCTAGTTGAGATAATTTAGTCTCAATCCTGAAACTGGTTTACAAAATGTCTTACCTGTAAAAAGACCTATAAAAGAAGCATCACTTCACTGCATTAGATATAAAGCTAAGTAATCCTCGGACATTAACTAAAGTTCCTTCATGTTTACAAACAGTAAAACAAACTTTATTACATATTAAGCAAATAGATGTTTCAGCTCATGTTATTTTAGATCATCATCTGCTAAATCAACTTTTAATACTAATTTATAGAAGTAAAATAATTAAGCATGTAGATACATAATTTAATAAGGAATCAGTTAGTTCTAGTTTAAGACTTTAATATGTTAGTTGTTAATGGTTAAATATCCCTCTTATGTGACAATTGTAAACATTTATTGTTATAAGAAAAATTTTAAATTTTTACGAAACATTTTGGAGTATTACATGTGGTATCAGAGCACACGTTCAGACACTAGGCCTGAATGAGGCTCAACCTGCATAGAAAAAAAGTGAATTAAATACATGCATACTGATTATTATTTTTCTTTTTGAAATGTTATTACCAGAAAATTTTTCTGAACTAGAACTGCAAGGATGGAAAGACTCAAGGAATATGCAAACGGGGAGTCCCTATTTAATGAAAAAAAGTAATTCTAGAAGAGAACTAGTTCAGGAAGAAATAACTAACAATTATTCATAATTATTACAAAATATTAAAGAATTAAGAACTGAAATGGAAATAGTTAAAAAAGAAAATGAAATAATTATAAAAGCTCAAGAGGAGCTAAACCAGATACTAATGAAAAAATTTCAGAGTGAAGAAAAATATACACAGATAGGATCTGAAAATATGTCCTACCAACACAAAAGTAAAAAGTCCAAACAGTCTAAAATTGAAGGTAGTTCATTCTCTGAAATTTATGGTGACTCACACAAGAATAATTGCCAATACACTAGTGATAGCAGTGAAGATAATTACCATTCAAGAAAAAGAAAATTTAAGCCTTATGAGGAAAATTTAAGCTTTGCTTGCAATTGGTAGTTCTCTATAATGCACATGTGCAAGACTTCTATGCCAAAGTTCATTTGGCTCTACTGTGTCATGGACCAAGGCTTGTTCTGGATGGCCCTTCAATTTGTACAATCCTCCTTCTTGTTCTCCAATCACTACTGCATCATCAATAGTCTTTTCTTTTGGCCACATGATGACTTGACCATCTATATATGAAACCCTCATTCCTTTTGCATCTAATGCAGATATGGTAAGAAGGTTCTTCTTTAGTCCCGGTACAAACAATACTTCCTTCATTGTCATAGACTTTCCAGAGTCTATCTTGTAGGAGGATTCCCCACTACCTTTTATTGGATACTGGTAGTCATCTACTAGCTTTACCTTTTGAGGTGATTCATGTTCTAAAAGTTTCACAAAGGATTCCTTGAATCTTGTCATATGCTTGGAAGCCCCACTGTCTATACGCCAATCATTGATTCCATGAGTAATGTTTCCCGTAACAGCAGAAATCAAAACATATTCTTCATCACTAGAAGAGTCTTCACTTTCATATCCAGTTCTCTTCTTGGAAGGTTCATCATCCTCTGCAGCATGAGCATGATGTCTTCTCTTGTTTCCATTCTTCTTATGAGAGTTAACTTTTTTCTAGGATAGTCTTTTGCAAAGTGTCCTATTTCATCACATGTATATCATCTTAGTTTAGATAGGTCCTTTCTAATGTTATCTTTATGGTGAAAGTTCTTACCTCTCGAGTGATGAGAACTTATTCTGGTTTTCTTGGAGTGTACTGTGAGAGATTTATCTTCACTTCGCATATTCTCTTCTCGAGCTGCTATCCGAGCTTCTTATTGAGAGCATTCTTCCCATAGTCTGCTGAAATTGACTAACTTCTTTCTGGCACAGATTCCTTGAATAAAGGAGTCCCATGATCTAGGGAGACCATTCAAGGTGGTCATTACAATCTCTGCATTTTTCACTTCTTCATCTACTGCTTCCAGCTATTCCTTGATCTGAGAGACCCTTGTAAAGTAAGACTGGATGGTCTCTGCATTTTGGATCTTTACATTCTTCAGATGATTTCTCAGAGTCATCTTTCGATTTATGTTCTTCCCTTCAAATAATTTGTTTAGGGAATCAAACATGGCTTTAGGTGTCTTGAGCGAGGACACCTATGGTATGAGGTGATCCTTGATAGAATCAACAATGATCCTATTTTCCATACCAACTTCTTATTATGTAAGGCCTTTGCCTCATCTCCCTCTGGAACTAGAATCTCCTCACTGATATAGGAGTCCAACTCATTTTCTTCCAGGACCAAGGAGATCCTATACTTCCACGCTCAGAATTTATCAGCTCCCTCAAGCTTTTCATCAAGCTTGGTATGATGAGACATCTTACTAAGAACCTCAAATGGAAATACAAAAGATTTAGATATTACCAGGTCAAGATGTCAAATCTAGATTTGGAACTGAAATCCTGCAGTGCTGGTTCAGGAGAAAATTAGGGGTTTTCTTTTCCAGAGTTGTGTCCAACCAAATGATTTGAATTTGATCCCTAACTTTGATTTTGAGGAGGAGATCAATACAGGCCTAAGATCAGTGAAAATTTTCTCTTCTATGAAAATCCCTAATTTTTGGCATCAGTGTCGTGTCCAAAACTGAAAAACCTCAGAATTGGATTCTTCTTCGACAGAAAGATGTGGCCTAGGGAGGATATTTATTCCAACCCTATTTTTCTGAAAATATGTGGAGAGAGGTCCAAAAACTAGGAATCCTTAGTCCCCATAGCTGCACAGTGTCTTCTTCTTAGTTTAGCTCTGATACCATGTTAGATTTTTAACATTAAGCTAGAATAACATTAGTATCTTTAACTAAGAGAACAACAAGAACAAAAATCAAACACAAGAGACAATGAACACAGTTATTTTCCTCAGGGAAACCATAAATGGAGAAAACCCCGCAACTTCCTCAAAGATAGAATCAGCACCAAAGTAAAAACCCCAAAAAATAAGATAATCTCCTGACAGCAATAACCTCTTTCTTCCTTACCCCAGTTTCTTTCTCTTCCTCAGCTATGTGCTACAACTAAGTGTGAGTGAGTGTGTGATAAATAGAGAGGCTAGTTCTCTATTTATACTAATTCCCAACTTGACTAAACCCAACTAGGGCCAAATTCACTAGGTGATTCTAATAACCCTAGTGCCCCAAAACTGCGGGTACTTCAACCCTTGATCAATAGGAGGGTTACCCAAAATGACTTGACATGACTTGTTTACATTATAGAACCTCCCGATAGGAACATTTGGGCATGACATGACTCAAGTACATCTCGCAATAAACATCTAGTTACAATATATAAGAAATACAAGTGAATACATTCCGAAGTTACAATTACATCAACATCTGATACAACCCATCATTGTCATTGGCCCATTTGCCAAATGGGGGATTGATTGTATCCATTGTAAGCCTACCTCAGCCAGGGGGCATGGTTATATCATCATAGAGGTTTACTATTTTACAAAGTGGGCTGAGGCCATGCCTACATATGCGGAAGATGGTAAGACTGCCGCTCTCTTCGTGTTTAATCATGTCATAGCTAGATTTAGAGTCCCACAGTCCATAGTTACTGATCACGGATCACATTTCCATAATCAAATGATGGAGGAGCTAACTGCCAAGCTAGGTTTTTTCCATGAAAAATATACGCCTTATTATCCACAATCTAATGTCTAGGTAGATGCCATTAATAAAGTTTTGAAAACTATGCTTCGTCAGATTATTGGAGACCATAAATCCAACTGGAACCATACCCTTTTCTCCACTCTTTGGGCTTATAGGAATTTAGTGAAAACAGCTACTGGTTTCACACCTTTCCAACCTATATATTGACTTGAAGTTGTCTTACCAATTAAATGTCAGATTCCATCCTTAAAACTTGTTGTTGAACTTCTCCCAGACACTTCCACATAGGAAGAGATATTTTTATACTTGAACAACCTTGGTGAAACTAGGAGAGATGCTGCCTTGGATAATGAGGCACACAAGAAACGCATCAAGGTACAGTATGATAAATCTGTCCAACCTTGTGCCTTTAATGAGGGTGACCTAGTTTTGACTTACGATTAGAGATATGACAAACTAGGGAAAGGAAAGTTCAAGTCCATGTGGTATGCTCCTTTTATTATTTATAAAATTTTAGAGAAAGGGACCTACGAGCTTGTAGACTACGATGGATTACCTTTACAGTAACCCCATAATGGGTTGTACCTGAAGAGGTACTATGCCTAGATCTCTTTTGGATAGTATATTGTATATATGTATATTGCTTGACTTTCGGTGTGCTTGAGTATTTTCAATATGGTTTTCAGTTCAAGTGTCTGTATCTATTTATACCATGTTTTTGTCATGCAGAGCAGATGGCTTTCTATGGCTTCATTGATGGTGCTTTCCACCATACCTTGAACCTTGCCTCAGCTGCTTGGGTTCTCTATTCCCCAGCTTATGATTTGGTTAGTTTAGGAGTAGTTTTTATTGGTCCCACTACCAAAAACATCGCCGAGTATCAAGAAGTCATAGGTCTTCTGACTGAAGCTGCCTCCTAGGATGTTTACAATTTGGTATTCTTGATGGACTCGCAACTAGTGGTTTGTCATCTAAACCATGTTTACACCATTAGGAATCCAGTGCTTCTCTGCCTCTTCTGGAGGGTACACTTGTTAGAAAGTTCATTTGAAACTATCACCTATAGGAATATCCCTACAGAACATAATGTAATTGCTGACTCATTAGATAATTACATCTTAGATTGGCATATTTCCCATTCATGACATGAAAATAAAACTTGGTCCGTTGTAAATAAACAATTAAAGGAACATAAAACTCATGTAAAATAAATTCACCATTTGAGACATATAAACACCAGGTAAAAGTATGTATATATATATATATATATATATATGAACATGTTTTACAAAAAATAGGTCACGAGGCCTCATCTGAAGCATGTAGGCTTTTAGGTAAAAATAACCATACAAAATCCTGAAGCTATTAGCTTATAGTGGATACATCATACACACATTGTCTAATGATGCTCATTGTAACACATCACTGCTCGGACTACTCTACGTAGCAGTCTACTAAAGTGACTCGGTACTCTCATTGTAGGCCTCTGATACGTCAGAGGTAGGTCATCAATGGAAGCATCAAGGATTTCTAGGGTTAACCTCTCCGGGTTTTCCTCTAACTCCTTGGTCACATCATCACTCTGTGATACAAAATGGGCTATGGCTCATCTATCCAATGGGGAATCTCTCCCAGGTCGTGCTGCTCCGATGTTTGCATGAAAATATTCAAGTCTCATTACTTAACATAAAAAATATAGAACATCAAAAACATAAAAACATTATTTCCATTTAAGGGTTTTTTGCTTCTTATCGATGTCACCCCACTGTCCACCAGGTGGGAGCGATAGGTCAGGGTCATTGCTGAATTCAATGCCTGCATATGCATAATACTCCACCATGAGGATCTGATCTCTCAACCATCAAAAGAATGGGTCATCAAACTTAACCTTCCCCCTGCCCACTCCTGTACGGGCCATAATCTAGACCCACCTCTGCATGCGAGGGTCCCTTGCTCTCAGCTCTGTAAAGACCACCTGGGGTCTCATCTGTGCAACCTGCTTGAAGAATAAGCAAGCTAGAATGGAATCGAAACCAAATTGCTTCAGCTCCCCCTACCAACACTTGTTCATCTAATCCTTGAAGATCGAAACCAAGGCTTCCACCCAGTTAAATACTGTAGGTGCCATGGCCTCTATGGCATAGAGAATATGTGCTCTAGACGCTTAGCGCACTCCTTCGCTTCCCTCCACTCTCTGCATGGTAAAAAATAAAGTCCGTAGAGTTCCATCCATCACTACTTTTATAGGGATTTTCTTCCCCGATGTACTTTTCCCAGGGATATAGTGACGGTCTATCAACTCTTATGTCGTAATATCCCCTCCGCGGGAACCAGTCAACTAGATGGGAGCACTCCGTCTTGAAAGTATAGTTAAGAAGTAAATATCCTCTACCTCCAGTGTCAAAATGTGGGCACCAACCTCAAATTATTGTTGCTTTAGATTCCACATCCAGATTATGTTCTCTAGCAATCGCTTATGTGATACCATGCTAGGTGTGCGGAAAAATTTTAAAATTCTGCAGTCTCTTAATGCAGCTATGCAACCTGCATTTATCGTGGAAAAGACGTCATCATTATCATGCTGTTTTTCTTTCCATATAACCCTTCTTTATCAGCAAGAGCCTGCCAAAAACAATCACAAGACTCATTAGAATCATTCTTAATCATCCAAATCAAAAGAAATGAGCTAGTTTACCTTGTTTGTCTATTTTTGTTCCTCCACGGCCAGCACCACCTATGCCTCGTTGAGGACAAGCGGTGGCAGCTGCTATGCACTATGTTCTTGGTTCGGTTTTAGCAAGGTACCACTTATCCCACGAGGGATAAGAGCAGTGCCCGCTCCCATGATTTTAGGGCTTTCCATACAAGTCCAAAACACCATTAAAAATAAAAATTGAAGTTACAGAAGGAAAGAGTAGGGTCTAGGCTATTACCTGGAGCTAACAACGCTTGAATCCGACGGTGGAAGCTCCTGATATATGTAGTTGAAAATATGACCAGGAAATTGCTCCAAATGCTCTCCACTATGGGTAAATAGTAAAATGTTTTTATTTTTCACTATTTACATGACTTTTATACACATTTTTTGGGTTTGACATACTATAGTTTTGTTTTGAAATCATTTATTACTCAAAATATATTAGTCGTGACCCTTTAATGTTGGTTATTGACGCATTTAACACTTGGTTTTGAGTCATTTAAGGATAGAAGAATAGTAGCAGTAAAGTTTTGGAGTTCGTTTTTGACTTTTTCGCACTACCATAAAATGGAGAAAGTCGTTGAGCGTTTGTTGCGACACTTTGTTCACACTCTCGAAACATAGTATTAAAGGTCCGAGTCTATTTTGATTATTTTCACACTTGTAAAATCTATCATTGTGAAAAGAGACCTAATGGATTCTTCTTTAAACTCTTTTTGGGCTCCTTAAATACGAAAAAGATGGTCAAGCAATATTGTCTTCTTCATGCTCGTTAAAGAATTTGAAGAGTCGTCTCTCCGATGGTAGGTTATATCTTTTTTGGTTCGAATAGACTATTTATGAAAAAGGAACACTCCAACCGGTCATGACTAGAAGATTTCCCTAAGGTATTATTTTATACTTTTTTGGGCCTTAGGGACTAAATCATACGAAAAAGGACCCTTTGGAGTCTTCTTTCGTGGTCGTTCAGACTCTCTAAACATGAATGATACCAAGTTTTCTTTCATTGGACTCGTTAAATTAAACATTGAGAGACCCTTTTTTAGGGAATGAACCCCTCCTCTCTCAGGTTCATAAAAATATGAGTTTGGACTTGTCTTTGGATGAGCTATACCGAGTGTTTGTTACCCTCTTTGAACTCGTAAAACTAAAAAGAGGCACTCATCAATCATGATGGGGGAAATGGGAAGGGAATCATTTTTGCAAATGAATGGCAGTATTTTGTCGTTATCTTTGAACATGGTGCTTGTCTGCATGTCATTTTAGTCAATTGGGTATTCAGCTGATATCTGTGATGATCCACTTTCATGAGTGATGCCACTCCTTTGAGTCTTTCAAAATAATGCATTGTCCACTATCACACTCTGTGTTTTTCTGGTTTATTCATGCTACCAAGTCTTTTGTCATGCTGCCTGATGTTCAAAGGAAAGTTGAAGAAGTTTACCTCTATATTTGAAACAGTCTCTATGTCAGTACTCTTGATTTAGTCTTGTGGTTACTACATTCACATCATTCCAGAACTATGTTCTGAGTTTCATGTCGTCGATGTGGGACTCGTGATGGCTCCCCTTTGATGATACTATTCCTGTCGACATCAGCTCATCATCTAGGAAATAGTCTTAGAAACAAAAAATTTGTACCTTGAGATTTGTGTGCCTTAATGACAAATTCTCTTGCTCTCGACATAGGTTCACATCATTGACCTTTGATCGATAGAATCAACTGGGTGTTCAACATCAGGACATCTATTCGCACTCATTATATTGTACTATGGTACCTTGGGAATCATTGAAATCAATGGTGTGTTAGAATAATAAACCCATATCTAGCTACCTTAGACATTAATTAATCCATTTTTGTCTTATTTGCCTAGTTTCCAATATTCTACTCTATGCAAGTTGTCTTCCACATCCTAGAAGTCAAACCTGATAAAACTGAGTCATGGAGCACTTGGAAAACCTCCTGGAATCCATATTTATCATATCTACTTTATTCCATATCCTCCCTAGCACATATCTACTTTTTCTATTTTATTTCCTACTTTACTGAAATTTATGGCAAAAGGGAAAGTAAGACTAGGTGTAGTTGACTTGTTTTTTGCCCTCATCATCGTCCATTCTTTTCTCCTAATAAAAGCATGCATGATTTGTATTTCCATCGCCTATTAGCTTTCCTACTTGACTTTGCCAATTCATGAGCTCCTAGGTAGATTTGGAAACTGTTTTATGCACCTATGGGGGATTTGACTAGATTTAGTAAGCCTACTTTTGAATATTTCGAATGGCATCCTTATGCATTTGAATATCTCATGTAATTATATATTTCAGCAGCCTATGACTTCATAAGGTTGGATATTGTACACTTATTCAATACAGATTAGTGTTATGCTCCAATTTCAGTGTCCTTTGTGTGTAAATTTGCACGTTTGATTTGCAATTTTGTGAGTGCAATTGTTATATCACTTGGGTTCAATTTCCACATGGTATCAGAGACTTTGTAGATCGATTTATCTCCTTCCATATTACTATTGCAGGTTCAACATCTTGACTAGGAGCTATTCTGCTGACTGAAGGGACAATTTCTAAGCTATGGATCAATCTTAGAAGATCATCTTGACTCCATTTAATTTCTTTGAATGGAAAGAAAAGATGGAGATAATGTTGAGAGAGAAATTTCTCTACAGGGTGACTATGGAAACTGAAGCAGATCCCAATGGAGCTGTAGAGAAAATTAAATGGCTCAACAGGAGGGATGAGGCCTATGGTCTCTTGTGTCTGAGCATATTCAGAGACGTCCTCTTCCATCTAGATGGATTGACATCACCTAATTAAGTATGGGAGAATCTTGTAGATATTTTTGGTAAGAAAAATGAGATGAGAGGAAATCTATGTTTCCAAGTTTAAAGCTCTTGTTTTGCAGCTAAAGCAGTGTGGAATTGAAAAGAAGGAGGAGCAACTAGTTTTGGCCATACTCTCGAATCTTGGCCCTAACTATTCAGTGTTTGTTTTGACCTTCCATGCTACCAATTTGGAAGCTCAATCCTGGAAGATGCCTAAGATTTCAAAGTTCATGGAATTCCTCACACAATAACAAGATAAAATAGTGATGATGGGCAGCATCAAACCTTCCAAAAACCAAGCTCTGGTTGCTGTAGATTTGAGGGTGGATTCAAAAGGAAAGAAGAAAGTTAACAAGCCACCTGAGAAAAAGAGAGACAAGAACAAGTCTTAGGAGGAGCCCCAAGGCTCCAAGAATAAATTTCAGAAGAAGAAGAACAAAGTAGAAATGAGCAAGTGTGCATACTACAGTAAGGGCTATCATCCTAAAAGCTCCTACATGAAGAAGCATATTGACATGCTGACCCTACTCCTGGAGAAGAATAACATATCCCTTTTTGATAGCTCAAAGAGGAGGGAAGGAGGATCAAATTCAAAGGATAGAGAGAGAGTAAATGCATTGGTTGCTGACAAATCAAGCTCACCTAGCTTCATCATAGACTCTGGAGCTTCAAGACATATGGTTTTGACCAAGGATGCATTCTCCTCTCTTGACATGTCAAAAGGTCCACCAATAGTGCTTGGAGATGACTCTCTCACTAACAGTTTGGGAAAAGGAAGGATTGATCTTGACCATGGTAAGTTCAGCAATGTATTGTATGTTCCAGGTCTTGCCTCTAACCTCTTGTCAGTGTATCAGATGACCCACACAGGGTCTCCAAAGAAGTTCATATTCTCCCCTGATGATGTTGAGATCACAGAGATCTCGATTGGTAAATTCATTGCAAAAGGAGTTGCTGATCACACTTTGAAGGTATACATGTTTTCACATTTCCTACCCTACTCAAACCCCTCTGCTCTTCATTAGAGGAAATTTGGGGTCTAAAATGGGCCTTATAATAAAATGTGCCAAAATAAGTTTTTGTGAGTTGGAATTCAAGAACCAATAGAATTTCAATAAAATAAGTCAACCATAATGGTTGAATTGACATATTTGTCATTAAAAAAAATTACTTTTTTTTTCTTCGTATTTTCGACATATCTCATTGTGTTTTTACTCAAATTTTGATCAGGAGAGCTTGTTGGATGCGGAATTTGATTCCGGATCCAATGAGTACCCATACTGCATACTTTTGATAGACCTCGCTACCCCCAAAACAAGAAATACCTTAAAAACATGATGATGATGTCATCATCACATTTTTTCAGGTATTTCTTGTTTTTGGGGTAGCAGGGTTCGTCAAAAGTATGCAGTGTGGGTACTCATTGGATGCGGAATCAAATTATTCATCCAACGATCTCTCTCGATCGAAATTTGAGTAAAAACATAGGGAGATATGTCGAAAATATGAACACAAAAAGTAGTTTTTTTCTTTCTTCCTCCAAAATTAAGCAATATTATTTTATTATTTTAACTATTATTTTATTATTTTCCTTAGGAGGCCCATTTTAGACCCTAAAATTCCTCTAATGCTGATTCATTCCAATGAGGCAAGCAAGCTTTGGCATGAAATATTTTTCCATCTTAACTATAAGTATCTTTCTGATCTAAGTGAAAAAGAAATGGTCATAGGGTTACCAAATATTAAGTTTTCCATGGGAATCTGTCAAGGTTGTATCTTAGGAAAACACTCAGAGCATAAATTTGAGAGAGCTAGTCATAAGAGAACATCTGCACCTCTTGAGTTGATCCACAATGATGTTGCTTGTCCATTTCCTCATATTTCAATGAGTCATGACAAATATGCATTGACCTTCATAGATGACTTTTCCAGGTACTGTTGGGTTTACTTCCTGAAGCATAAGTCTGAAGGTTTTGGCCTCTTCAAAGTATTTAAGGATTTGGTTGAAAACCAGTATGGGAGGAAACTCAAGATCCACAGATCTGACAATGGTGGTGAGTATGTCAAGTCTGATTTCATTCAATATTATGAAGATGCAGGTATTTAGATGCAGCATTCAATCCCTTACACACCACAACAAATGGTGTTGTTGAGAGAAAGAACACATCACTGAAAGAGATGGCAACCTGTATGATGGAGGCTAAGAATTTTTTACCAAATTTTTGAGTCGAGGCTATAAACTATGGATCTTACATCCAGAATAGGGTGTCTTAGAAATATCTTGATGGTATGACTCTTTTCGAAGCATGGAGTGGGCACAAGCCAGATGTTACCCATTTCAGGATTTTTGGCTCAAGGGCTTGGGCTAGAATTCCAACAGAAAAGAGGAAGGCTTTGCAGCCCCAAAGCCAAGAGTGTCTGTTTGTTGGGTACTCTGAATATTCAAAAGGGTACAAGCTAATCAATTTGAGCACAAACAAATCCTTCATTTAAAGGAGTGTTTAGTTCCAAGAAGAGCCTTTAGCAATAGTTGAAGTTGGAGAGTCTTTTTCACCACCAGAACCATTGAATGTAAGTGAAGAGACAAATGAGTTTTTTTATTCTGATATGTCTAATAATGATGATTTAATTGCATATTCTGATAGTCCTACAAGACCAAAATGGGAAGAAAATACGATTCATGATGTTGGGGAACTAGTTGGAAATCCTAGTGATCCTAGGAGGACTAGATCTCAGTTTTAGAGTGCCCTGTGTATGAAAGACCCTTTGTTTGCAGAGAAATGATATTTGATGGTTGAATTAGACCCATAGACATATGAATATGCAGCACATGATCCAATATGGAAAACATCCATGAAGGAATAATTCATCTCACTCCAGAAGAACAACACTTGGGAACTGATTGATCTTCCCCCAGGGAGGAAGCTAGTTCAATGTAAGTGGGTTTTCAAAACTAAGATTTCTATTTATGGTTCACCTTTGAAATATAAGGGAATATTGGTAGCTAAGGGATACTCACATGTACATGGTATTGACTACAATGAGACCTTTGCACTAGTGGAAAAGATGGACTCCATTAGGCTAGCCTTAGCCATTGCAGCTTCGAAGCAGTGGGAGGAACACCACATGGATGTGAAGTGTTATTTCATGAATGGATATCTTACTAAAGTGATTTAATTGCATAAACCTCAAGGGTTTGTTACTAATCCATCTTTTGTGTGTAGGCTAAAGAAATCATTGTATGGGCTTAAGCAAGGCCCCAGGGCTTGGTATGCCAAGGTTGATGGTTTTCTGTTGTCATTGAGTTTTGTTCGATGCAAGTATGATCCTAATTTTTATTTGAAGCTGATTCATGGGTGTTTTATTATTATTTTATTGTATGTGGATGACCTTTTTATTACAGGAAGTTCAATGAAATAAATTGCCTCCTTTAAGGATGCAATGAACTATGCATTTTCTATGACTGATTTGGGGTTGTTGAGACAATTCTTGGGTCTTGAAATTGCTCAATCCCAACATGGAATAAAGGTACATCAGCCCAATTATGATTTGGATTTTCTGAACAAGTTCAACATGAAATATTGTAAGCCAAGCAATACTCCCTTCTTTTCAGGAGTTAAGCTTGAAGAAGCAGGTTCTTCTCCTATGGTAAATAATACACTGTATAGACAACTGATTGGGTGTTTGTTGTACCTTACAGACACTCGACCTGATATTTCTTATGAAGTAAGTGTGGCTTCAAGTTACATGGTTCATCCTCATGAGATCCATTAGAGAGAATCCAGAAGGATCCTTAACTTTGTTAAGGGAACAATAACTCATGGGATCTTCTACAAAGCTAAATCTGATCTTGATTTGATTGGGTTTACTGATAGCGATTGGGAAGGTGACAACACAGATCGAAATTCAACATCAGGATATGTGTTCATGCTTGATGAAGGACCAATCAGTTGGTCAAGCAAGAAATAGAGTTCCATTGCACTCTCATCTACAGAAGCAGAGTACAGAGGAGTTGTAAATGCAACAACTCAATGCTTATGGTTGCAGGGGATACTTGGTGAGTGTGGATTCGAATCAAAGTTTTCAACCATTATCTATTATGATAATCAGAGCACCATTTGAATCTATAATGATCCAGTTTAGAGACAAAGAACCAAACACATTGAGATCCATATGCACTACATCAGACAGCTTGTGCATGATGGCACCATTCACCTACTCTTCTGTGCATCTTCAGAACAAGTAGCATACATCTTCAACAAATTTTTTTGTGAGAAGACATTCAGCAATTGCAAATAACTAATGGGGATTTCTGATCATGCTATGAAGCATTATTGATGAAAATATTTTCAAATTTTGTTTTACTGTCCATGTTTAAGGGAGGATTTTCCCACTGGGTTTTTTCCTCTTTCCTTGGTTAAATGGACATGTAGTATGTAAAGGGTGACTAAGCCTTGTTGATAGGCCCTATAGTTTTTTTATATTTACTCATAAGTCGAGCTTAATGGGGGGTGTTATAATAATCAACCCATAGTTAGTTACCTTAGACATTAATTAATCCATTTTTGTCTCATTTTCCGAGTTTCCAATATTCCACTCTATGCAAGTTGTCTTCCACATCGTAGAAGTAAAACTTGATTAAAATGAGTCATGGATCACTTGGGAAAACTCTTGGAATATGTATTTAGAATATCTACTTTATTCCAGATCCTCCCTAGTGCATATTTGCTTTTTCTGCTTTATTGCCTACTTTACTGAGATTTATGGCAAAAGGGAAAGTAAGACTAGGTGCAGTTGACTTGTTTTTTTCCCTCATCAGCCTCCATTATTTTCTCCTAATAAAAGAATGTATGAGTTTTCTTTCCATCAACTATTAGATTTCCTACTTGACTTTTCCAATTCGTGAGCTCCTAGGTAGATTTGGAAACTGCTTTATGCACCTATGGGGGATTTGACTAGATTTAGTAAGCCTGCTTTTGGCTATTTCGAATGGAATCCTTATACATTTGAATTTATCATGTAATTATATATTTCAGCAGCCTATGACTTCATAAGGTTGTCTATTTTACACTTATTAAAT
>LPNX010277201.1:120502-140668 GCA_001517045.1 Pseudotsuga menziesii
TTCTTTTCTCCTAATAAAAGAATGTATGAGTTTTCTTTCCATAAACTATTAGATTTCCTACTTGAATTTTCCAATTCGTGAGCTCCTAGGTAGATTTGGAAACTGCTTTATGCACCTATGGGGGATTTGACTAGATTTAGTAAGCCTGCTTTTGACTATTTCGAATGGAATCCTTATACATTTGAATTTATCATGTAATTATATATTTCAGCAGCCTATGACTTCATAAGTTTGTCTATTTTACACTTATTAAATACATATTAGTGTTATGCTCCAATTTCAGTCTCCTTTGTGTGTAAATTTGTAGGTTTGATTAGCAATTTTGTGAGTGCAATTGTTCTATCACTTGGGTTCAATTTCTACATGGTGATGTCCCTCACACTTGTTAATATCTCACATCATTGTCCATCAATCAAGTGGTTTCTACGATGTTCAACTTCAGATCATTGTAATCACATGGATAGAATCGTACTTTGTGGAAGACGAGACAAAGACCCTGGGTATTTGTTTAGCGCTCATTGCTTTCCCTAGGTTGCAATATGTATTTAGCATATCTACTTTATTCCAGATCCTCCCTAGTGCATATTTTCTTTTTCTGCTTTATTGCCTACTTTACTGAGATTTATGGCAAAAGGGAAAGTAAGACTAGGTGCAGTTGACTTGTTTTTTTCCCTCATCAGCCTCCATTATTTTCTCCTAATAAAAGAATGTATGAGTTTTCTTTCCATCAACTATTAGATTTCCTACTTGAATTTTCCAATTCGTGAGCTCCTAGGTAGATTTGGAAACTGCTTTATGCACCTATGGGGGATTTGACTAGATTTAGTAAGCCTGCTTTTGACTATTTCGAATGGAATCCTTATACATTTGAATTTATCATGTAATTATATATTTCAGCAGCCTATGACTTCATAAGTTTGTCTATTTTACACTTATTAAATACATATTAGTGTTATGCTCCAATTTCAGTCTCCTTTGTGTGTAAATTTGTAGGTTTGATTAGCAATTTTGTGAGTGCAATTGTTCTATCACTTGGGTTCAATTTCCACATGGTGATGTCCCTCACACTTGTTAATATCTCACATAATTGTCCATCAATCAAGTGGTTTCTACGATGTTCAACTTCAGATCATTGTAATCACATGGATAGAATCGTACTTTGTGGAAGACGAGACAAAGAACCTGGGTATTTGTTTAGCGCTCATTGCTTTCCCTAGGTTGCGATGGAGTTTTGTATATCTAGCATGGATCCACATTTATATGGTCATATCTGTTGTAGCAGGGATTTCTCCCTTGCTACAGGGTAGGAATGGCTACCTTCTGTCTATAGGAAAGAAGGGTAGGTTCCTGCAGGTGAAATGTAGTAAAAACGAATAGAAAGAAAGCAAAGGTCAGAAAAGAAATGGAATGGCTCGAAACCCCTCTACAAACACTATTAGGGTTATCTCCATCAACATAAAAACAACTATTAGAAACAAAATACCTCCAAAAACATGTTAGAAACAAACCTGCAAACAAAAATGGGTTAGGAAACACTTCAAAATACTAAAGAAAATGCAAGAAACAACATTGGTATACCTTCTCTTAGATGGAATTGGGCCACCATGCCCTAGCTTGTAGAAGCACCTCTCTTGGATGGGGGAGCTATAGCTCAATGAGAGATGGAGGAGAGGGAGTGTGGGTGGCTTGAGAGACAAAGGGTCTCAAGGCATCCACAGGCAGCATAACAGTATGCAAGGGAGAAGTCTTTTGAGAGTGACCCCCACCCCTCTACTTATAGCTTTTTTGGGGCTTTTTAGGGTTTTAAGCCCCTGGTTGGGGCTTTAGCCTCTTTTTTTGAGATTTTAGCCCCTTTTGCCCTATCTTTAGCTCATTTTGTGTTTTTTATCTCCTTTGAGGGGGTTTAGCCCCTTTTTGGAGGCTTTAGCCCCTAGGAGAACTATTTACGCTCTTTTTTGGGGTTTTTAAGCCCTTTTGCTAATTCTTAAGCCTTTTTGAGGGTGTGGGGGTCTAATGGGGTGAAATGAGGGTCGTGCATGGGTGTCCTTGGGTGGTGTAGGTCATGTAGTGCTAATTGAGGGATTTTTTGGGTTAACAGATTTCCCCCTGATGTGTGAGGGCAGGAGCTCATCATATGGCCGATGGACATCATAGGATTTTCTACAAAGAGGTGGTGCTTTCGGGGATGGGGAATGGTGGCTTTTGGTTTTTGTATTAATATGGTTCCCATCAATGGGTGAGATACAAATAATGTGTGACATGTATATGGGCGAGGCGGGAATCCCCATGCTCGTGACAATGTAAAAATAATAATGTGATCTATGCTCTATAATACAAGAGTCGATCATATAAAACTGATGATACATAGTGGTTGCCTCAATGAGAGGCTAAATACAATACTAATCTTAAGAACTGCTACATTGGACGCATAGCATTCTCATAGAATTCTATATCTTCATGACTGATAGCCTACTGGATTTGGGATGGTACATAGCTATATGGAGTCACTGATAAAGAGTCAGAGTGTCTATGGTACAATTATGCTGCATCAATCATAAATCTATATAGAATCACTGCTAGGGATTTTGAACACTGTCTCCAATGCAACCTGGAAATCATAAGGGACATAACCTGTTTAGGTCCCTTGAATAGACTTATTAATGTGCTACAGTCAGGTGACATCCAGGGTCTTCGACCAAATACTGCATGGACCAAGACCCTGTACAAATCTCAAAGGTGTGATGATGTAGTTGGATTTGAGCACGTGAGA
This sequence comes from Pseudotsuga menziesii, assembly GCA_001517045.1. NCBI lineage: Eukaryota > Viridiplantae > Streptophyta > Pinopsida > Pinales > Pinaceae > Pseudotsuga > Pseudotsuga menziesii. The sequence goes on from LPNX010277201.1 coordinate 123,273, forward strand.
ACAACCATCCCGAGAGGCACTAACTACTCTTCTCAAGTGGTCCAAGGAACTCATCAATGAGGTTAATGAAACCAAGATATAGGGACCTTTGGGTCTTTCCTCTAGAATATGTGTGTTGTCGTTGATAGAGGGAGACCTTCTCCTGGTCAAGGCAATGGTGTTTCCTTGACCAGAAGCACGAGGGAGATAACTGAAAGATATGAGACAATTTGTGGATTGACCCAGTGAAATGGGGGGGGAGGGGAAAGAGTTGAACAGGGGCAGGGGGGGTGTGGTAGACTCAAAATTCCTTTGTTCAGAGTATGACCACAAGATGGACCAGGAAGCAAATGAAACTGACTCATGGGAATGGGATCATAGTTGTAATACCGAGAATGTCACTGCAAATGGGAAATACTTAGGGGAGGTAGAAAATTTTGATATTGATGGGATCCAAGGAAGACACATTATAGAGTACTCTGAACAAAGGAAACCCAAAGGGGGAATGCTACCAAACTATTTTCTGTGGGGTGGTTTCTAGAGACACCATTGTGGTACGATCTCGAGGATTTTTGGTGAGCCTGAGAAAGTAAATGCTCGATGGTGCTTTAAATTTTAGAGAGTCTGAAAGCACAAAGAGGACTCCAGTGGGGGATATTTTTCGTTGGTAATATTCTATGCCTAAAAAAGGATAAAATTATACATAGGAGAGCTTGCCCATCCTTTGGGGGATGAGAGACTTCTTTACCATTGGTATTCCATTAAGGCCGGAAAAGGTTAAACCTATATTGACTCGATGATCATTCAGATACTTTTACAAGCATGAATGAAACCAAGTTTTCTCGGCAATATTTTCTTGATGAGAAGGATGGAAAATAGCTTAATGACAACCCATGGTGAGATTTTTCATAAATTATGGCCCCTCTGTCTGAGAAAGCATAAAAGTATGCAAAGGGGAATGGTCTTGGCTTGAATATGCCAAGGTGGTCCTTTTCATTTGATGGTATACATAGTTAACAAAAGGAGATAAACAAGATGATGTAGATGCCATTTCCTATAGTTTAATGAGTAGGTAAGGAAGCAGCTGCGCTCGACCATCTTTTCATTGTTTTTAGGAGTCATAAAAGAGCTTAAATGAAACTCTAATATGGTCAACCGATTGCGGTGGAATAGGCAGTGCTTTATGTCGGGATGGTGGACAGTGGTCCAAAGGTCATCTACACAGTATGGACAGAGTAGGTGGCTCTCAAACATACCAATACATGCACGGGCTAGATCACGGTAGAGGCATGGGAGTTAGTGTGGCAGAGGCATGCTAGCCGATGTGGCACCTGGACAGAGGTCAGGATAGTTGTGTGTGAATTTTGGTGGATGGACTTGACTACATGTGATGTGAGTACAAGTACGCAGGAAGTTATATGCCAAATACATGCAAAGGAAATGACCCGTCTTCCGTACAATGGTCCGGATATCTGCATAAGGTGCGGTGGACAGAGTAGATAGCTATGTGTTAAAAATCAAAATTATATTCCTTGACGGGTGGTGGCCTAAGAATCTGCATGAGTAGCGGTAGGCAAGAGTGATGCAAGTACATGTTTGTAGATACTTGCATCGCCATGATGTGGCTTGCAAATCAAGGTAACTTCTGGGGAGCGGTCCTGATTTTTTTTTGTTAAATATGAGACAATGGTCTCATAAGGAGATAGAAATTTGGGCCTAGAGGTGTGAGGGGTGTCTCGAATAGGTTCCGGGTGCCTTTGAATTAGAAGCTAATGGTGCATCCCCTAAATGGGGGTCTTCGATTTGTGGTAAGAACGTTGCAAAACAAAAAAGGGAAAAAACTATGCTATAAGGGACTCATAGTGGTTATAACAGGCATAGAATCACTTGAGGTGGATCCCGTTGCACGGCTTCTTAAAGAGTCGACCGTTTGAGTCAGCGAAGAGGTATGCCCCCTTGCCGAGAGGAAGGTCATTGGCAAGGCAGGATTGTTAACCCAAAAAATCCCTCACTCATCTCTACATGGCTTACACCACCCAAGGACACCCATTCATTATCCTCCATTTGACCCCCACACCCTCAAAAAGGCTTAAGGATGAAGAAAAGGGCTTAAAACCCTGCAAAAGAAGCCTAAATAACTATCCTAGGGGCTAAAGCCTCCAAAAGGGGCTAAAACCCCTCAAAGGATCATAAAACACTAAAATGAGCTAAATTTAGGGTGGAAGGGGATAAAAGGCCAAAAAAGGGGCTAAATCTCGGACCAAGGGTTTAAAAACCTAAAACCCAAAAAAAAAAGCTATAAAAGGAGGGTGGGGGGTCACTCTCAAAACACTTCTCTCTTGCATACTGTTATGCTACCTGTGGATGCCTTGAGAGCTCTTTGCCTCTCAAGCCACCCACATCCCCCTCTCTTTCACTCACATTCCCCATTGAGCCATATCTCCTCCTCCATTGCTGAGTGAGATAGAGAGGTGCTTCCTTCCAGCCAGGGCATGGAGGCCCATTTCACTAAACGAGAGGTATAATATTGTCTTGTTTATGCATTTTTATTTAGTAAGTTTAGCTTATTTCTAACCGGTGTATGTTTGCAAGTTTGTTTATTGGCATGTTTTGCAGGTTTATTTCTATTCATTATTTTTTTGCAGGTAGCCAAGGCGAAGCCCTAACCTTGTTTGCAGAGGGGCTCACGGCTATTCTTTCTTGTTCTTTGCTTTCTGTTAGTTCCGATTTCTTCACTACATTTTCCACATGTAGGAACCTACCCTTCTATCCTATAGACAAAAGGGAGCCATTCCTAACCCTGTAGCAAGGAGAAATCCCTACTACACAACTGGCGATCATACAAGGTCGATCCCACAAGATTCCTGGGTTAGTTCTCAAAGTTTTAGTTTCTTGTTCAGTTCTTTTCCCTAGATTAATTTTTCTGTTAAATGTAGCTTATATTGATGTTTATTTACATTTTTAGTTATTGTTGAGCCTTCTCAAGGTTAGTACAATCCCAGTTGACCATAGTACCAGTTATTGTTGGCCATCCTGTGATTTGCAAATCACTCAACTGTGAAAAAACGACCGAACTGAATTTATGAAAATTCACCTATGTTCGGGCTCGTTTTTTGCCCAAACAGCTAAGCCATTTAAGAATATGCCCATGTTTAGGGGTAAAAGGGCTTGTTTTCGAAGTGTATTTTCAACCATTTGAGGTAATTCCACATGGTTTGATCAGAATCCACTTCGTAAAAATAGGACCTTTACAGGTGCGCAACCCATTTTTGGGCTTCACTATTTTCTTTTATTGGGACTGTTAGTGCGGCTTAGCTGCCTTTGCCCATTTGAACCATTTCATTTCTGCTTCTATTTCATTTTATTGCAATTTCATTTACATAACAAAGTGTAAATTAAATACTCAATGGGTTAATGAATATAGTTGAACTAAAATTGACTTAAAATCAAATCTTGCTTACCCTTCGGGGTATTATGGGATACGACGAAGGGAATAGCTCAAGAAGGAGGGATTCTCACGATGCTAAGCATCCTCCCTATTGACCAATATTGCATATAGGAGGTGACATGTGGATCTACATATGGACTTAGTCCCATTGTGTTGAGATCCCAACACCTTCTCTTGGTCTAAGAGGAATATAGGTGTAAGGTAGTCACCTAGTTAGGCTATCAAATTCAAGGTTAAATATGTATATGTTTACAAATTTATGATTATTCAATGCTTGCACAATAATGATATGAACTCTGCTACAACATGATGAATTCATAAACCATTTGCAGCCACCTGATACTAGAAAGACAGAAAAACAAATACACCATACCAAGTAATCAACCCAACTCAGTTCATGACACTGAGAGAGCCTTAAAATTTATCAAATTACACTAAGTTCAAACAAATCCATAGTATTTGAGGACATAAGTCCCTGACTTCCCGTGGGAAGTACTTGGGCTTATCCCAGAAACTCATTGTGAGGAGTGCCATGGGAACCCCAAAGTAGTTGGCCGCTGAGAAGAATTGCCAAGCGAAATGGGAAACGACCCCCACTAATTGAGTAGAAATGCCCATGAGGAAAATCCAAGCGTTGTCTTTTGGTAGTCTTGGTGTTCGAGTGACCACCTATAGCTAATAGAAATCCATTGAAACTAGGGTCCAAACATCGTTCCCATCAGTTTGATAAACATCTAACACAATTGATCCTCCGCATTCTTCCTCATGCCTAAGAGGCAAACCACCACCATTCGAGACATTAAAATGACACTGTCGAAACCATTCTTAGCAATAACCCACACCATTAGAAGTCCACACAGCCTCTGATTCAGATTCAGAACCATACCAGTCTGAAATAGACCTCCATACTGCACCATCAAGCCCCATGACTGGTGCAAATACAGATCCATTTTCCAGCATAACCATAGCAAGTGGACCCATGTCCACACCACAACCTACCACTAACAACCCTGCAGGTGGCCCAAGCATAGTCATGCAAACTGTCATCAGTCAACTGCCACCACCCATAGTGACTAGCCAAGATGGTCCACTTGCAACACACAGGGACAGTGGCCCTTCCACACACACTACCTCTCCTTCCACACAGGGGGGTAGTGGACCATCCACTTACATTTCCCCTACTATCATACATGGGGGTAATTCCCTTCCATCCACACTATCCCTCCCACCACAGTTGGGGGAATTGGACCATCTACAATGGCACAACCACTACCTCCAGTTATGTAGGTACATTATGCACCTGCAAACCCCACCACCATCCCTTCCCAATATCACATCAACCTGGGGTCCAATATACCTTTCATGGCTCATCTTAACTTTCCTAATTTGGCTCGATCGATAAACGACCCCATTCACCATCAAGCTTTTTGGCCTCCAATGCCAACTAAGCTACCATAAGACATCCCCAAGTTTGAAGGCAAGGCAAGGGAATGTCCCCAAAACTATATTATGACATTCCGTGTATGGTGCTCATCCAACAACATCATAGACAATTCCATTAGACTAAGTCTATTCCAATGCACCCTTACAGGTGTCATGGCCAAATGGTACATTGAGCTACCGTAGGCCAAATATCCAGATTTCAACTCCTTAGCTTTCATGTTCCTATAGTATTTCCAACTCCCTGTTAGATATGACAAAGGGGTGGAGATCCTATTATCCTGTTGCCAAAGCAGTGCGACACATATAACCAACCACATCCATGAGTGGTGGTGACATTACAGATTATGTAAAATCCAACTTGACGTCAGGATCTTCTTGGATTAGTTCCTCAAGACCTTGCTCCTGCCCATAGCAAAGGACGTTGCATCCAAACGTCCACAATCCAAAGAGGATCCCATAATGAAATCCCAATAGTTTGACCTTATCTATGCCCAGTCTGGATATTTGTACACCATCATTCCAGACGCCCCCCATCTAAACACCTCCTACCAGTTGTGGATGGCATCATAGGCTTGGTCTCCCAACAGCCACAACACTGTCCAACACCACCTGCCATTACACCACAACCAAGTAACACTGTTAGTGTTTCTTACCAAAATCAAGCTCCAGACTATGCAAGAATGATGTCCCAGTCTGGAGCAACAACTTCCTAAGCATAGCCTACGCCACCGTAGCAGGCTTAGGCCATGGCTTGGCCAATACAGTAGTATGTAGGGAAAATTCCCACATTTGTGGCACCACCACCCCTACAAATCTACTATGCACCACTAGTACAAGCAGTTCAAGCCCCTGCCCCTGCTCCACCTGATCCATTGGGACAATTGTTTGCACAAGAAAACCATCCCAACTAGCCTACCCCCAACAATCAACAAGGGAAAGATAGAAATAATCGGCCTCAGAACCAAGCCAATAACCAACCATAGGGAGGTGGTCAACAACCAAACCCTCCCAACTATGCCATAGCAAACCGACCCACCCAAACCCCCCCATGACAGAATGCACCAAGACGCAACACCCTGTTGCGCACAAACCAACCATGCACACTCTATGATGTTTATGGGCACTACACATCCGAGTGTCCCCTCATGGGTCATGCTAAGCAGGCCATTTAGAACAAAGTTCAATAGGGCACCAACGTTGCAAATCAAGCCCAACCAAACCGAGCACCACAAGGACCTCTTTTTATGTTGCTTCAAAACCCACTACTAGTCTAAGGATTGGTGGCAACTGCTCCCCCTCCCCAGGCCAATCCCAACACTCTAGGGGCACCTCCAATGACAGAAACAGGTGTTCACCACCTGCTAGCGATGACGACTGAAGAGGTCAACTTACAAACTAGACGGAATCAGTATGGTACCATCACTGAAACCACTAACACATAAACGACATCTACATCCAAGTCGATCAATGCACCTCTTCAATTACCCCCTTTCCCCCATACCCACATACTATGAGTGGCTAACAATGCCACAACTAGAGTTGTCATCAGCTATAGAATTATGGATGATTTAGCCGAAACACCAATGGTCATGTCTGCTCTAGAGGTACTCAAAATGTGCCCAATGCAACGAAAAGAGTTACTGGCCACCCTTGGGGCTATAGACCCCACCGAATCCAATTTTATCATGTTCGACATGGAGAATGGAGAACCATGCATGTCATTTACCATCACTTTCCAAATCCTAGTATCTATGCAGAACTTGGTTACGCACCGGTGAATAGTAGATGAGGGGGTATCTACATGCGTTATGTCTACCCTGGTTTGGTAGAAATTGGGATCACCAATTCTACAACCATCCTCCATAACTCTGCAGGCTTATGATGGCCATCCCACTAAATCCCAAGGAATCCTCCCCCATGTCCCAATCACATTAGCCAGGAAGACAGTGCTAATCGACATAGAGGTTGTCAATGCTCAACTGGACTATAACCTTCTTCTTGAAAGAAGTTATATGTATGCCATGAGAGCAGTAGCATCAACTGTATTCCATCTCATGATGTTCCCCCATGAATGGGAGATTGTGACGGTTGATGAACTCACTTATCATGATCCACAATGGTTAATGGAACCCACCAAAGTTATCACTACCATCACCACCATTGAGCCACAAGGGATGACTACACATGCTAATGTTGTCCATGCAATCAACACTATGGTTGAAAAAACACCAGCCTACCCATTGTTGAATGTGGGCCCTGGGTTGTTTGTCAATCCCACCATGACAACTCCTTTCCCCTCAGTGTCACCGCCACTGACACAAAATGAGACTGCAGAGTTGTACATGGTCTCATCTAGCACCGCTGCACCCAAACAACAACTGCAGCCATAGCCCCAACCAAAACCACAACATCATTCGCATCTGCAACAACAATAGCAACCACAACATCACCTGTAGTAGCAGCATTTTGTGCAGCCGCAGCCACAACCACATCCCCACATACAACCATCAAGGTGTTATCTAGGCTCATCTCCAGTCCATATGATTCCCTTCCTCTTCCCCCTACCTGGTGTCATGAGCAAGCCGGTAATGGAAACCTTAATCCTACCCAACTTTACATTGGGAATTTCGGTGTGGTATCTTGATCCACTAGCTCAACCACCAATGCCATAGGTTGTTTTAACCTTGGTACAACCCATTTTGGTCGAGTCTCACCCTCCAATTAGCCTTCAAAATCCAACCACCATACCCGCACCCACACCACCGCACCTGAAAAGGGTTAAGGACAAGAACGCCAAAGCCACTGTAGAACCTCGACAGATCCTACCTTACGCTGTCTGCGAACAATAGGGCCACCCAGATCAGAATTGCCCTGAAATTCTAGTGATCCATGCACATTTGGATGCTAGGGACACAACTGAAAACCTCCCTGTGGTTGAACTCACAACCATGCCAATAGTCAGAAACAAGTCACTGAGAACAAACCATGCTTGCACCCTCTGCAGTTTGTATGGACATTAGTCTCACCATTTCCAAGACTTTCCTGAATTATGAATGGCTTTAGCTGACCTCTGTCAACATTCTTTTGAGTCTGAGATCACCTTGATTGAAGAAGTTCACCCCCCATTTCCTTCTTCAGACACCATGTCCAGTTCTATAGAACCTCTTGTCTCCACCATCACCGACGGTCCATTATGCCTATCTCTTCCATTATTTCCCCAGCCACAACCTCAATTACTAGGGAAACAGTGGGGTTCATTCCCAATCAACATGATCCTTTTCCTTTTCCTACCATTTGGGAACATGAGCAAGTCTATCTTGGCAACCCACAATCTATAGGATTTCACACTAGGAGATCCTGTGTGGTACCTTGAACCACCTACCATGCCTCTGAGGCCCCAGGATGTGTTGACTCATGTTCAACCAATTGAGATGATGTTGCACCTACCTCCAGGTCCATCAAAGACTCCTTCTATCTCCAATCCTGCCCCTCTTCCTCCAATAGAGACTATAGGAAAGGACACAAAAACCATAACCAATACAATTTACATTATCTCTAGCACCATTTTCCCTTCTGTCTTGTCAGCTGTGGAAGATCCATCTGATCTATCCTAGCACCACTTACGCAATGACAGAGATATATGTAAGAACGCCTTGAATTTTACCCCATTCCCTTTAAACCATAGTGTGGAATTAGTTCTTCACATAAAATACCATATTTCATCATCCCGCCATGCCAATGACCTTCATCTTGGCAAGGGGGCATACCTCTTTGCTGACTTAGATGTTCGACTCTTGAAGAAGCCGCACATTGGGATCCACCTCAAGAGAGTCTATGCCTGATATAACCACTATGAGTCCCTTATAGCTTAGTTTTTTTCCCTTTCTTGTTTTTCAACATTTGTTTTTAACCACAAGGAAAGGGTAGCACCATTAGCTGCCAATCCAAAGTCACCCATAACTGGTTCGAGACACCTCTCACACCTCTGGGCTCAAATTTACATCTCCTTATGAGACCATCATCTCATGTTTAACAAATAAATTTTGGGACCATTTCCTGGAATCTACCTCGATTTACGAGCCATAGCATGGCGATGCAAGTATCTGTGGACCTGTACTTGTATCACTAGAGATCAAATAAATCAGACAATAGCTTCCTTAGCCATACTACCTCACAACCAACTGAACAAGCTATGACATACTCTGCTTTAGCTGTACTTAGTACCACACAATACTGTTTCCTACTAAACCAAGAGATCACATCTGATCCCATACTGAAGTAGCACCCTGAAGTGCTCTTCTTATCGATGGCACTTCCTGCCCAATCTGAATCAACATAACCTTCTAGGTTAATCTTCTGATTCATCTCATATTTGAGCCCATAAAAAAACTGTACCCTTTAGGTACCTCAGAATATGCTTCGCATTAATCAAGTGAACATGTCTCGGATTTGTTAGGAACTGGCTTAGGGTGTTCACATCAAAGCAAATATATGCTCTTGTATTTGTTAGGTACATCAAGGACCCAATTGTCTGATGATACATCGTGGCATGAACCGACTTGGATGAAGCATCACTCAATAGCTTTAGGTTCGATGCTATAGGTGTGGTCATGGCCTTGCAATCCATCATCGCGAACCCCTTCAGGATCTCTACTGCATACTTCCCTTGTCCAAGGGATATTCCATCTGCATTCTTCCACACCCCAATGCTTAGAAAGTAGTGCGTCATATCCAAGTCCTTCATCTCGAACATGGAAGCAAGTCTCCTTCTTGCAACTCTACTGAGTTCCTCTTTTCCTTTCAGGAACAAGTCATCGACATCTAACAGGAGCATTACTGGTCTTCCACCTTCAATATTGAAGAAAAGGTTGGAATCTACTTTGCTCTTAGTAAATCTTAGAGTCATGAGTAATTTGTCCATCCCGTCATACCATGTCGAACCTCAGTATCTTCTATTGTCAATCCCTCTAAAGCGAAGCATCATTCTCCCTTTTTCTTTTGTACTCTATGCACTGAAACATTCTATACTAGGGTGACAAGTAGCTTCCTATGCTACTAATATTCTATGTATCCATGTAGGGTCACTAGATACCAAGATCCTCCAAAAATTTCTTCTGACACCCATCTATGAGCTTGTCATCTTATTCAATCTCCGCATGTATGTATTATCCCATGGGTGTCTTTTGAGATCGTACAAGGTATTATTTAATTTTCACACATGAGTCTTCCTGTCATGTGCCTCCACTCCCACTGGATGCAAATGTCTCTTTGTAGTCTATGCCTTCTTTCCATGAGAAGCCTCGTGCTTTGAATCCTGCCTTGTATCACACGATATTGTCATCTACTGCATGATGGATCTTGTAGATCGATATGGAAAATACTACAGACTTCCCTTAACGTCTCAATGCTACATTGTATACATCATTCTTCATTTTGGATTATTAGAGTGAATCTTGAACTGTCATCACTTGTTCTTCGGAACAAGTCTCATCCTTCTTTTCTTGTAGGCGATTATATGCGGTATTTCCTACAAGTCAAATGCACCAGTTGTATTATTAGAAACATTTCATAATGCATATTCATAATGGTAAATCATTATGCATAAAGATATAATCATGCAACTATTTTATCCAATACAACATTCATCCATATCTCACGAAAACTTTCTAGATACCTTCCATCTCTACCAGGACAACATTGAGATTGTGCACTAATCCAATATGTCAACAAAGAGGTTTCATTCTAGATAAGTAGAAATGGAGAGTTTCATAGCACCATGAGTTACTTACCCATCACATGCATATAAGTAGTATACTGTCATTAATGCAAACATTCTATCATGCATAATACATCAATTGAATTTAAAAAAATGCATAGCAAAAACAATATCATGAAATGACAATTGAATACTTATATTTATTTGTTTCATGGGTAGAATCCTTCTGGAGCCTTCAACTTCATCATCTTCTTCATTCGTAATAGCATAGTTTCTTATCCAAATTCTAATATGGATAAGAGGTTATTCAAGAGTTGAGTTCTTCATATTCCTCATCACTTGAGGGATCCGATTTGGATGGTGAGAGATTGATCTTCAGTTGCACCCATATTCTTTTCTCTTATTATGAGTTGAGCTTCTTCTTATGTGTGCTCTTCCCAGAGTCTACTAAAAGTAATCACTTCCTTTTGGAACACATTCATTTAATGAATGAATCCCATGATCCTAGGAGGCCATTCAATATGGTTATCACAACTTTTGCATTCCCCACTTATTCTTTCACTGCTTCAAGTTGTTCTTTGATTTGAGAGACCCTTGTAAAGTATGACTGTATGGTCTCTGCATTCTGGATCTTCACCTTCTTCAACTGTTTTCTTAAAGTCATCTTCTGATTTATGTTCTTCCCTTCAAATAGCTTGGTCAAGGAATCAAACATCTCTTTCAGTGTCTTTAAGGTGATCCATGATTGAATCAGCAATGATCTTCTTGGCCTTGACCAAGTTCTTCTTGTGTAAGGCTTTTAGCCTCATCTCCCTCTAGAAATGGAACCTCTCTACTTATGTAGGTGTCCAATTCATTTCCTTCAAGAACTAGTGATATCCTATACTTCCATGCTTGGAAGTTTCCATCCTCGCCAATATTTTCATCAAGCTAGTGTGATTAGTCATTTTGAAATCAAAACCTCAAATGTAAATAGAAAAAGATTAGATCTTACCGATTTGAGGTGTCTATCCTGGTTCTGGAGATGGGTGATCTAGGGTTTCTCAGAGAAAACCTAATTTTAAAAACATGGAATATTTTAGATCTGATTGGATAGAAAGATATACCTCTTCAAAGTGAGCTATTCAATGTACGCCTTTTCTGAAAACAGTGGAGGGAAGTTCCCGGAACATGAAGCCCTAGTTTACACATTTCTTCTACAGAAATGCCTAATACTGTTTCTAGAGTATCTATGAAAGTAATTCTGTATCATGTCTAAAATTTCGTAGTGAGGTATCCTCATTTGTACTTGTTCCAACACCATAGGTTTCATCAAAATTGGTTTCACCAGTTGGGACTTATGAGCGTTTTCCCAAGGTGACCTGTTTCAGGACTGTTTAGCATAATGAAGTTGTACAGACATCCACATGTCATTGTTTCATCGTCTGGATCTAAAATGTTTACCATAGAAATTAGAGTCCGTTTAGTTTCTGGAACATATTCATAAATTTTATTTGGACCTTTGTAGCCCGAGATATAGCAATTCTCCCCAGGTGTCGTATTTAGGGATGAATCCTATAATAGGCTCGAATCGTCACTTGGAGGAATCATATCTCCTAGAATATAGCTAATCTGAGGCTGATACTTAGACACAGTGTACATCCATATGTTATATTCAACCTACAAAGGTTTTAGCCTCTGATACTTCTGCAATCTCTAGATATAGTGAATTTACAAAAATGTATCAGTTTTAGTATTTAGGGTTTTTCCAACCCGGGGTCAAACTAGGGTTTGACTTTCCTGGAGTTACACCCAACCAAAAATCTCACCCAGGTCTCTAAACTTCGATTTTTATGAGAAAATAAATCCTATGCTGAGCTCACTAAAAAAATCTTCTTTTGTAAAAAGCCCTAATTTCCTACACCAAAAACTGAAAATGCCCGGAATCAAATTCTTCTTCGACAGAAATATGTGCCCTTCAATGGAGAGTGAGCCTAGCATTATTTTGTTGATGGATTGTGGAGAGTGACCCAAAAATTAATAAGCCCTAGCTTCTGCAACTGCATAGTGTCTTCTTATTAGGTTAGCTTTGATACCATGTTAATTTTTTATCATTTAAGCAATATGATCGTAGGATCTTATCTAAGAGAATAAAATGCACAACAATAAACACAAGAGACAAGAGACATAAAGAATTTTCCTTGAGGAAACCATAAATGAGAAAACCTCACAACTTCCTCATAGATAGAATGAGAACCAATGGCAGCAGTAAAACCCAAAAACAAAAAAATGATCTCCAACAACTTGTTCTCTCTCTCTCACTTGAGAGAACTTCTCCTCTCTCACTCATGCACCCGAATGAGTGAGTCTATGTGTAATAAATAAAGAGGCTCACTCTCTATTTATATTCTTTCATTCACTTAATGTCGACTCCAACATGTCCGCCACGCTTATTAATTACTTACAAGGGAAGACATCCCTAGGAGAGTCTAATAACTCTAGTGCCCCACAACTGTGGGGACTTTTCCCTCCGATAAACAAGGATGGCTAACCTTGACTCAATTGTGGGAACTATTTCCTCGACTTACAATGGAGGGTTAACCTCAATGACTTTACATGACTTGTTTACATTATTGAATCTCCCGATTGGAACATCGGGGCACGACATGACTCAATTACATTACAGATACTTTATGGAATAAACATCGGGGTACAATACATAAGATACAAGTGAATACATACCGAAGTTACAAATGCATCAACACCCTCTCAGCTCTCTATCGCTCTCTTCTATGTCTAACTTATTTTACAATCTTATTCTTCTATTTATAGTAAAATTTAAATTGCTTCTTTGTGAATTTACTGGCTTACCATTAAAGACTGTAATAACTATCTACCTAACAACTTAGCTTCAAAAATTTAATTCGATTAGTTTATATTGCAGAATCGTGGACTCTTCAATCTTGTGAGACTATCTAACAGAGAATAAACTGATACGGACTCTGGCAAAATCCACTGAGTTTCAATACAGATCTTCTATTAATTAATATTTCCAACACCCTTGTCAAAAGTTATGGTCGATCCCATCTCTTCGAACCTACTCATTAGTAGCTTAAACAAGACATATGATATCATGGTAAAAATAGAAAAATAAAATAAAAATTGGCAAACTAGAAATATTACTCGCATCATAAAATGAAATACTTTGCTATAATAAAAATCACGAGTGCAAATATAAATCTTAATTCCATAGATTCGTCTCCCTGAATTATTATGAATTATTAGGACATCAATATTTGAGGTTTCATTTACTTTTTCGATATTTATATTTATATTTATTCTTATATTTATGTTCACAAGTATATTTATTTAAGCTTTGGAGATAGGGTAGAGGTTGTAAAACTTAATTTTTTTATATTTATGTTCACAAGTTTATTTATTTAAGCTTTGGAGATAGGGTATAGGTTGTAAAATTTAATTTTTTTATAAATAAATTGAAAAATTTAATTGAAGCTGAATATTCTTCCTCGTCTTCATGATCAAAAGGTTCTAAAGTAAACAACACACATTCTAATTCTAAATTAAGAATCATGGTTTCAATACACTAGCTATGGAGTTCCTATTGCTCTATTATCCATAGGGTTCAACAACAAACATAGACCGTCCAGCCGATATTTTATTCCAACTTGTCCATATTCATTCCCCAAAACATTAATTTTAATTTATTAAGAAAGATCGGGGTTATTTCAAAATCTGTTATTCCAATTATTCATTTTCTGCGATGGGTTTTCTAAATTGCTAATAGATTTAACCTCTTATTCGCAAATGTTCTCTTTTGGCTGGGATTCAAAGATTCATAAATGTTCTTGGGAAGATTACTGAGATTAGTGTATCATATTATTATACCTGCCGCGTAGGTATATAGTATATATAGTAATCGATCACAAGTCAACGCAGCTTGACTTTGTATTAGTTGGTGCATATTGGTGCATATGAAAAAGATTAAAATCTCGATTACAAAGTTAAACTTTGGAATATGAAAAATAGCAATTTTTAAAATTATTAAAATTGCACTTATTTGTGTTGCTATTGGTTAAGCAGGGATGATGTTATCCTCGAAGTTTGTTATCTGGATTTGAGTCGACACCTGGTAACAATGACATCATAAAAAATCTTTTCTTTTTAATAAAAATGTGTCCTGTAAGATTGTGTCAGATTATCATTGGGATTTAGAGAAGTACCTTACAGTCCAACTCAGCTCTGCGATCTCCAAAATAGAGAAGTGGTCAACATCTTCATTTCTTTTGGCTTCGTCTGAAGGCCAAATCCTCCCCCTGATCGACACGCACTCACAATATAAATCGAACAATGTCGACACCAGCCAGCAATTCTCCACCTTCCCAAGAAGAAGAGAGCAACAAAAAACAAGAACTCCATTGGAACTTGAACAACTCCCCACCTTCTCAGCTAGAGAAGAAAAAGGAAAAACAAGAACTCGATCGCAACTCCAACAACTCCCCACCTACTGAGCCAGAGGAGAAAAGGGGAAAACAAGAATTCCATATAGTTGCACTGCCCGCAGAGCCTCGCGGGGTTAAAAGAAGCAACCGGGAATGAGGAGAAGGAAATATGAAGAAACTAAAAAGGAGGAATTACAGAGCAACATTGGAAGAAAATATAGAATTGGCTCAGGTGTGGTTAGAAAAAGGAAACAATGACATAGCAACGTCAACATAAAATATGGAATTGATGAACGCGTTATTCGAAATGCACGATCAATTAGACGATTACGGGATGAGTTTGAACCAATACGATAGCCTCTCGCTAGTAGAGTTGGTGCCCAAACTTAAGAAGAATGTTGCCGCAGCGAATAGGGCGAGGGACCCGACGGACGAGCTGTGGGAGGTGCGGAACGAAATCCGGGGCGACATCAATTTTTTGTTGTTAGCATTCTTTTTTTTAAACAAAACCCTTAAGGCTAAAATCTTTCTTACTTCACTAATTTAATCTGCAGGTGCTATACCATATGGAAAGCGTTCACTTATCTTGCAATTAAATATCAGTCCGCTGTATCGCTACATAAAACCCAATTAATGATAGGATCTTTTTTTGTGATAGCAAAACCCCTGCGTTGATTTATTGATTGAAATTTACTTTCAACTCTTGCAACTGTCTACAAAGCGTTTCTTAGCCTTTCTCTTTCTTTTCTCACTTTTCTCGTAGTCAGTTTCAGAGCCATTTTTTGCAAATACAATCATCATCATAAGTTGGGTTAATGATTCATACCTTATAGAATCTCAAAACCATTAATTTTCCATGCAGGGCCATCATCATTAGTCAATAGGTTTAATAATTTACAACATACTGAATCTGAAAACCATTCATTCTGCTTGAAGAGAGCAAAAGGTAGTGGCATACCTTCATATTTGACAGCCTTCCAAAACAATCTCTGTGATATAAGTAGAAGCGAAGAATTAAAATATAATAAGAGTTGTTACTGGGTGCCTTGTTTTTCTCCCTAATTGTAGCCCGCGAATACTTACAAACTCACTGGGATTCCTTGTTTGAAGGACTAGATAAACATATATAATGACATTGAGGCTCCTGGAAACTTTTAAATTGTGGGAAGCTACCCAAACCAATCATACCCATTCGAAGGAAATAACTGGGTAACGCATTATTGTAAAGCTCATTTACACATACCAAATTCAAAGTGTCATCAGCACGTAGAGGAGTCTCTTGACCTTCTTATTGAACAACGTTTTCTTAATAATATTTTGGGGAAGCAACACTTTTCATCATTTTAGAAGCATTATCTTCATGCTGCTTTGGGACAGCAACATCTTCATTAGACTGCTATCCAAATTCTCTGCAAAAACAAATAGTAGTAACAAATAGTATTGCATGTTTATGCACATTTGTATTATTATTATGGTTTTTCCTTCATAAAAGTTTCCTTTTCATAACTATTATGGTTTTGCTTCTCTTCATTGTGCTCATCATTCATTATTGCTGGAATCCAAACTGCCTATTGGTTGAAACCCAAAATCATGGACCAATCTTAAAGAGGCCGTTCTATTAAACTACCTATTCGCTGAAACCCAAAATCATGGAAATTCATAAAGCATGGAATTTATTGACATTTTTATTTGCTTACGGTTGCAGGGTTTCAGCAACAAACTGTTCAATAATTGACAAAGTAACATCAACAAAAAAAATTACATACCTGGACTAGTACCAGGTCAGCAGATTTGAAGAAAATCTGAAAATCTTTATCTTGTGAGGACAGTGTGAATGGATGCCCTCATGGCGAATGAATACACCAAACACGATTACATTGAATGGATGTGCAGTGCTTAAATAACTCTGCTTTTGTCTATGATTGATACTTACAATCCTATATTTGCAAGTAACCGGACTCTTACCTAAAAGCATAGAAAATTCAGGCAGATTTGTTAGAAAATTATTAAAATTCATGCAGATTGGCTTCCTTATTCCCCATGGCATAGTTCGAGTGCATGCAGGAGACTATTTCTAAGTCGACAAGTTACTAAGTGGCATCCTCTTGCATGAATATCTAATTAGCAGCCTGCGTGTCTTCAATTGTCGAGCACTTCGGTGAATTTCAAAATATGCCTCTAGACATCTATACTCTGAGATTAATGTCTTTAATAGAATATGGTCAAGAATAATGTCTTCAATAACTTATGCACGAGGATGGGAAGACTTAACAAATGTCTCACATTTCCTTGAGCAACTTACACGTTATAGCATGCAAAATCACAGCATAAAGAAAATGGTATACATTTTTTTCAATTATGCGTTGAATAC
>LPNX010277201.1:141480-194224 GCA_001517045.1 Pseudotsuga menziesii
GTTTACTTACTTTACTGTATCATATTATTTTGGTTTTACAAACAAGTAATTTTCATAAATAAATAAATAAATTGGTTTACCAATGTCTCAAAAATTGAAAAAAATAAATAATTTATTAGGCTAGTAAAAACTGCCTATGCTAGAAATTATTGAACTTGCAAAATATAACGTATCAATTTTTCATCGTAAGTTGTTCTTAAGTTCTACATTCTTACTTTCAGTTATGATTATTACTCTGTTTTACATTATAGTCTTGTAATGTTGATTACTAGGCTATTCTTATATTTATATATTGATGTGTATGTGCAGTTACTTTGATTATGTACTTCTTTAATTTTAGCATGTGTTTACTTATTATTTATTGGTTCTAACTTAACTTTGTTCTTGGAATCAAAGTGGGTGGAGTGGGGGGACTAGTTCTCTCATGTGACTCTCTGAGAGGTAAAGTTTCTACTTGTCTAGCGGGCTTACTTAGTTCCATTTGAACTAAGCCAGTTCCTCCTCTTTATGTGCAGTTTACACTTTGTGACAACAACTTGTTACTGAGTACTTGGACATTTGATTATTAATACACCTACTAGTTGTTATTATTGTGTTTTATAGAATTAGGTTGGTGGCAAGCTAATTACCACGTTATATATTTATAGTGTGATTGTCATCAATGTTCATATCCTAGCATTTGTAATTACACGTTTATTTTATTAAAAGTATTAAAATATCTTTTTTAAATATTGATAGGTTTATAACTTGGGTTAAAGACCAATTATTGGTTTTATAATTAACAATTTTACCATGGCATATTTGATATGCCATGGCCCTAGGCTTTAAGCCTACGGAAAACGATGAGCAAAGGGTTCTAAGGCTTAGTTCCCATGGTTAAGCGATAAGCATGATACTTATACATTGCATTAGACTTTGGGGTGGCGAAATTATAACATGGTTTAAGCTATGCGCGAGGGGTTTAATACTTTGCACATTAGGGTTTGGACTCTTGCATGGAAATGGCGGCATTCGATAATGCAACGTATGTGAACTATAGGGAAGTGGGTTTGGGTTTTGATAGTAGTCAATAGGCTAGCACCATTAATGCACATTGGGATGTGTGGCAACCCAAGATTAGGCCAGAAATATCGCAATGTCGGCCTTTAACTTAGGCCAAAAAAAGTCTCTTCTGATAGTGGATATCATCTTTTGATACACTGGGTGCCCTGAGTAGGGTGCCTGATGAAATTCCGTGAGGATGCTGGACTGAATGTCCCCTCGTATCGAACATATAATCTCTCTTTGGACCATAATCAGTCTTGATTCGTCTACCTTGTACTCTTTGTGTTGTTAAAACAACCTATCCTCTTGGACTTTCTTGAGGATTTCTATATAGAAACGGTCAACTCTGTTGGTTGTTCTAATCCTCCCATGAAAATATGCATCATTTTGATTTAAAGTCACCTCATATATCATATGAGTTCATCACCTCAAAGAATCAGCAACCTTGTACTCTTTTCTCTTAATATGCTTTAGCTAGAAATGGTACTCACTAAGGAAAGCTAACCATCCGACTTTCCTTGCATTCAGATCCAGTTGATTGAATAAGTACTTTAGACTCATATTTTCCATCTTCAAAAGGAACTTCCTTCCCATGAGGTAGTGCCTCCACATTTTCAAAGAATGGAGGATGGCTTCTAAATAGAGATCATGCGTAGGGTAGTTCTACTCATGCTATTTTAACTTTCATGATTCATAATAGATTGTGTGATAATTTTGTAAGAGGAATCCTCCAATTCCTTCCTTTCTTGCATCTATACAAACAACAAAATCCCCATCGATATCCACAATTCATAGTATCGATGCGGTCATCAAAAGCTGCTTCAGCTTTTCAAAGCTTTCCTCACACTTGGTCATTCATAAGAAATTATTTGTTTTCTTTTGCAAAGAGATCACAGGGAAAGAGATTCTCGAGTAGTCCTCAATGAACTTTCGATAATATCAGGCTAATCCCAAAAAGAACCTAATGTTGGTGACACTAGTAGGGGTAGGTCAATCCTCTATGGCTCTTGTAATATCCCAAATTTTGGACCTAACACTTATAGGAATGTTCCTATTGATTATGATGATTAGATTGATGTTTTATTTTTATATTGGGTAGAAGACCCCACTGCATATGAACATGATGATTTGTTTTATATATTGGGCATAAGCCAATTATTGATGATATATGTATATGTTTGTCTGTGTTGGGCGTCGACCCTGAAGCACATGATTGACGAGATGTTTTGTGTGAGCGAGGAGCTTTGGAACACTTGATTGATTAATGATTTGTGTTGAGTGAGAAGCTCTGGAGAACATGAGTACTTACCTTTGTGTTGAGCGAGAAGCTCTAGAACACATGACAATATAATTGGATGTGTTGGGCATAAGCCTTGGAGCCTTCCATGTTGATGTTGAACATAAGCTCTGGAGCATCGGCTCCTTGGCCATTGTATCCTTCGGTGTATCGTACAAGTACATCCTAGAATTTAGTGTTGAACTAAAGCTTTGGAATTACATTATGTTTATAACTCCCTGATATAGGCGTTGAGTATGGGCTCTGGTAAGTGCTAAGGGTTACTGAAGAGAATTTAATAACTTCTGAGTGAAAATGACTGGAGAAAAATATTGATCTCATCATACTTATTTATAAGTGATTAAATGAAATTTTGAATTTCTGTATTTTCATCAAAGTACTGAAGAGCTACGACGTTATACGAGGTAAATCCAACATGCAAGGATGTTTAGATTTACCTAGCCTAGTAGACCTAAACCATCTACCTACTTGACCTTAATGAAGAAGTGTAATTAAGTCTAGGGATCATGGTATATGATTCCTTAAAGACAAAGGTTAATAAAATGTTATATTATTATGTACTTTATAGATGTTATGTATAAAGAATTAAATATAATAATATATAAATAAATGAAAGAAAGACGAAGAGATCCATCAATTATTATTTATCATGAAAGATTAATAAATAGTATAATATCTATAAAATCCCAATTAGGAACTAGTACAAAGTTCCTAAGTTAAAATATTAATAATTACTTAAAGTAATTGAAAAGGGTTAAATCAAGAAACCAAGACTTCTTGATTTAACTGTCCCTTTTACTGAAAGGTTTTTCTATAAATACTTAAGCCAAGGAAAGGCTTGGGGGTTTTGATCTATCATTAGAGGAGCCATTTTTCTGCATGTTTTATCTTAAGTAAATCCTTGAAGAAACATTTCCTGGAAGGAAAAGGAGAACTGACCCAGATCTGATACACCATATGGGAAACCTTACCTTAGGAGCTCTAAGCTACTTGCATGTTGGAGTCCAACTTGGTGGGGTCAGGATCAAAACCAGGAAGGGTTCCGAGTCATGGTTGGGAGGAACGTGGTAGTTACCAAGTGATTTGGTCATCAAAATTAGAGGTTATATCTTTCCTAAATTCTTAATGCTTGTTATTTAAAAGTGTGCAAGTTCAGCCCTTAAAGGAGCTTCAAAAAAATTACAAGTATGAGTTCTTAGTTTGTCAAGTTCATTTCTAGGGTAAATTCTCACTGCTTTATGTAAATATTCTTTATATATTTATAACCCTAGAAATTATGGTTCTGTCCATATCTTCTAGGGTTATATTTCTTATATTTTAACCCTAGATTGCCTATGCTATTTTCGAGATTAATTGATGGATATTTTAGGTGAATGTTTTCAATTTTCCTCTGAACCCTATGTATTTGACTTTCTAGTTAGACTCTGATCGGTTTGTTTTTCTTAAAAATTCCCATGGGTTGTAAATGATTATCATAGGGTGTATGTAACTAGGATTGCATCTTTAAGTTGAATCTATATTACTTCGGTATTCAAAAACTGTTACTGTAAAATAGGGTTTGACTTTCAGTAAATATGTAATCACCCTCTAGTCTTATTACTCTATTGACATATTTCATTTTTCAACAGAGACTTCTCTACATTTATTTCCAACTAAAACCAGAAGTAGTAATTTATATATTTATATGTAATCACTAGCTCATCCTAAATTACCAATAAAAAAACTATGATAGTATCCACCTAATCATTAACCACATTAAGTAAACCGGAAATATTAAATAAAGTAGTTCATAATAGAACTAGAATATAGATTCAATCAAGAGTAAATAAACCATTAAGACCTTTCAAGGTATTTCCTACTAACTATAAACTAAATAGCAAACCATTGTTCATTAAAATAACAACATCATAACTACATGAGTAGAGGAGAAAACGTGACCACCCATGTGGTCCTATATCAAATCTCTAATCATATATATATATATATATATATATATATATNATCTATTCCATCTTAAACAACTAAATTCCATTTATACATAATCCATTAAACAAAATTACATAACTCATTAACACATTACACATAACATATTAAACAACATCGAAATCATATTATAAACCCATGTATTACAAATAGAGACATGAATTGAATCCAATGCGAATACAAGACCAACCTCTTTTTATTTATTAAAATAAAAATGATCATATTAATATCCAAATAGAGTCGAACCCTATGGGGTTTCGTTTGCATACACATTATGGCCACACTATAAATAACATGTATGTGGGAAACAATTTGTAAACCACCACCATGCTGATGAAACGAACTACACTTATGCTACAGCACGACCTATTCCTACATTTAAATACACAGAGTCCATTTACAGTATAAAAAAAACAATGAATTCCATCTTGGGCATATAACCCCTGGCTTCTACAAAACCCATGAATTCATAATATTAAATAACCAACAGATGCTATGCATAACATTCACCTAATTTACGGCAATGCCAAAATCAAATTACGTAGTATGATTTATACAACTAACTACTCTGCTAATGAATCATCCTTAAAGCTATTCACTAAATTATCTACAGTAACTATACCACAAAGCTATCGCAACCATGATGGGAAGGCTCAAGCCACCCATGGCTTGGTCTTTCAAACCCACGATGTTCACAAATTACAGCCCATTAAAAATTACTCAATACATAAACTTGCACAAAGGCGTATGCATGTTCCTAAAGCTCTGTCAATAAACCATTAACATAGCATTCACATTAAATGCATAGTAATAAAAATAATATGGATCATTTATTATAAACGTAGAGTATATACATCATACATAGCATGGTGAATCGCAATGTCTCCATACATTCCCTTTTGAAGCCAAAATGAAGTCTATATAGGCATGCCAATGGGCTATGGCACCATTGCAAGCAATGGTGTAGCCCATGGCTCAAAATGCCCAAACCATTTTATCAATACAAACCCAAAATTTATACACAGGATCAGAAGAAGTGTGATTTCACTCTAAGGCCAAATCTATTGAAACATTGAATTAAACCCAAGTCTGAGTATTACATGCCTGAAGACAAATTTTAAACCCCACAGTGAAACGCCAAAACCAAACAATGAAAAAATCACTCATTTAGGCCGAGAGATAACAAGCATTGGATTATTGGAAGGCTTACTGTTCACCATTTACATCATAGAGGAACCGACGACAAGCGTTTAGCCACAACCTTCTCCATAGACCCTGGCACCTGCAACCATCCACAAAACTGATGAGAAGCATGACAACGATCAAGTGCATCAATGTAAAACCATAGAATTACTAATAAACCAATCGGGATCTTACCTTCATGACAATGGAGGTCACCTCCATTTCCCTTGCACATAGTAAGACCAAAACCCAACTCAAACCTTGCAAATGGAAAAACCATCGTGTTCCCAAGCCCCAAGCCCTAAGCTTGGGGCTACCATGATTTCCAATAAAAAACAAAGGCACCTGTTGGTGGCCATAACATCAAAGCCAAAATCCCCTTATCCATAGTCAAGTTTCATTGCAAGGTATCCTTTAATACCACCCTCCATGCATAGGCTTAAAATCTGTTACCATATGGTTCCACCATATGTTATTTCTCCAACCCCAAAGCTTAAGCGCAGACCTTATGCTATTACAATATTTCATATATTAATATAACCCATGCATGGTATGCGCTATTCCTTAGTCTAGTACTAAATTTTAGATAATGTAATTAATGTGTAAACTCTAGGTCTAAATTTTAGGACTTGTCCCCTCTTTTCCACAAGGATCAGCATAAGAACCATGGGATATGGAGTATGCTATGGTGATATAATTAAATATATAATATCAAAGGTCTGGCGTTAGGAAAAGACAATATCCTGCATATAAGAAACATATACGATATTTTAATAGATTTAAAATGGAACAAAAGATTAAAGTAATTATATTAAAATAATTAACAAATAAGATTACTTTTCTATCAATCTGAAGTAGTGATGAAGCGTAATGATGAACAATAAGAAAAAATAAAGATCAAACTAATCCAAGCTCCCTACTAAGCCTTTTAACATGAGGTAGAACTAAAAGTAAATAAAAGAGGTGCCTTAGTTCGATTGAACTAAGTAATCCTGCGTAACAAGTAATACTTTACCTCTCAAACCGTCATGGGAGAATGAGCCTCACCACTCCACCCACTTTGTCCCCATAAACAAAGTTAAGTTAGGATGTGATAATTAACAAGTAAGACTATGCAGAAAGGATGAATCATATAAATCTAGTGACGACACATAAGAGACAAGAGTATAAACATCAAACTAAAGTAGTAAACAATAGGATGACATCATAAGTAAAATACATTAAAAGTAATCACTAAAAGTAAAAGATAGAGGGTAAGAACAACTTATGAATAAACAATGGTATATGAGGTATACGATAGAGTTCCGCAAGTGAATAATGTTTCATCTAGGTAGTTTCTTCTAGACTATAAATTTTTTTATTTTTTATTTTTGTGGACATTACAAATGGTATTAGAGCCTAGTTTCAATACTAAGATACTTATGGGTGCACCAAGTATTCACATAGAGAAAATAAAGCATGTTAATTAAAGATGTTACTAACATAAATTTTACTGCCATTTAATTTGTTTTGTGTTTATAGGAAATTTTTACAGCATTGTTCAGTTTATGAATAATGAGGAAGAAAATAATCATCAAGGGAAGATGACCACCCCCACTCCAGAAGCAGAGTTGGTGGTAGATCTAAACTCTAATGTTGTGAAAAATTTACACAGTCTTCTAGTTGAATTGAAAATTTTAAGAGAAGACAGCCTGAACGAAAGGAAGGGACATCAAGCTATAAATGAAGCCTTACTGACCAACATGATGAGAGGAAGTCCATGAGGTAAACCTACTTAGTCCACCAACAGGTCCAAGAGAGAACCATACCCTAACCAGGCTAGCATCCCAAGAGGAGAAGAAAAACAATGTACCCCTAAAGCAACTAAAGAAGACTAGCACAGTACTTCTAGTGGTCGCTCACTTTCTCCACAGAGAAAGAAGGAAAGGAATGATGACAGTCTTCAGGGCGAGTTTCGAACAATAAGGGCCCAGACCTATGAAGGTGAAGTAAACATGGGAGAAAATGCTGAAGAGTGGTTGTTGGGCATGAGTAAGTATTTTTAGGTGGATAACTATTCAAGTGAGATGAAGGCTTGGCTTTCCATCTATAGCTTGAATGGAAAAGAAGCAAGATGGTGGAGATATTTAAAACACACCAAGAAAGATGAGCTCTAGGAAATATGTTGCGATACTTTCTGAAAACTTTTCCAAGAAAAATATATGTCAGAAAGGTTCTTTGAAAAGAAAGTGGAATATTTTCACGAACTACCCATGGGATACATGACTATGGATGTGTTTATTAACAAAGTTCTAGATCTGTTGCATTATGTACTGTACATAAAAGAGGAAAAAGTAAAGATCCAGTAGTTTCTAGGATGTCTTCCTTCCATATTTCGGGATAGGATTGAACTTGACATGCCTAAAACTTTGGATACCACGCTACAGAAAGCTAGGATCCATTATGAGCATAGACAACTGAGATCGAAGAACCTGAATTGAAACCAAGACAGGTCTATTAACTTCTCTGATAAATACAAACTTGGGTCCAACCCACGTCCATACAGAAAGAAAAACAACAGCTTTCAAGAAAACAAGAACTTTAATAGGTCTTGTACAAAGCCTTATGTACCATATGCTAATGTTAACAAACTGGTAGCAAGTCGAGCCAATGCTACCCTACTATAGATCAAGTGCTATAAATGTAGTGAGCCTCATTATACCCGAGATTGTAAGAACAAGACCGATGGGGTCTTGCACATCTTAGAAGAAGAACAAAACTATTGAGGACATTGCTGGAACACCCCGGATCTATGCAACATTGGATGGCCGATAGGAGGATCATCAAGCTACGATGGTTGAGATAGAAGGTAAGATCTTGAACACTTCTTCTTCAATACTTATTGATCCTGGTTCTTTCCAGAGCTATGTTGCACCTAAAATTGTTGATATATGCAGACTAGGTAAAGTTAAGCATGGTAAACCTTGTATGGTATAGTTAGCCATCGGTATGAAACATAAAGTTTCAGAAATTGTTAAAGAATGTGAGGTAAACCTAAATGGTTTTCTTACGAAATTAAACTTGAACATCCTACCTTTACGATCGTATGATGTGCTTATTGGCATGGATTGGATGGAACAACATCATGTCATGCTCGATTGTTTGCACAAGTCTATCTTGTGTACTGATAGCCTAGGGAACCAAGTGAAGGATTAGGGAATTCCAAAGAAATTTTCTGTAAGACAAATATCTGACTTAAAAGCAAAGAAATGAATTAGGAAAGGTTGCAAGTTGTGTGTAGTAAACATCGAAGACATAGAGTCTGATAGGGAACAACATGTAGAAGACTTCCCCATTCTTTAAGAATTCAAGGATGTGTTTCTTGAGGAAATCCATCGATTACCTCTAAAACGAGACCTAGACTTTTCCATCGAACTAACCCCAGGATCAGTTCTGACCTCCAAATCCCCTTACCACATGAGTGCACTTGAGTTGGTGGAACTCAAACTGGAGTTGTAGGAGTCGATAGAGAAAGGGTATATCTGATCCATTGTGTCCCCTTGGGGAGCATTGATATTGTTCATAAAGAAGAAATACGGTACGATGCGGATGTGCATCGATTACCGCCAGTTGAACAAAATGACCATCAAGAACTGTTACCCACTTCGCAAGATTGATGACTTGTTCGATCAAGTGGGAGGAGCTAGAATATTTTCAAAGATTGACTTGAGATTCGGATACCATTAGTTATGGATTTGCGACAAGGATATTCACAAAACCTCTTTTCGTACAAGGTACAGACACTATGCATTTGTAGTAATGTTGTTCGGGTTGACCAATGCACCCACAAACTTTATGTGTATGATTAACAACATATTCAATAGGTATCTAGATAAGTTTGTCTTAGTATTTATAGATGACATACTGGTTTATTCAAAGAATAAATAAGAACATTAAGAACACCTTTGTGTAGTACTACAAGTGTTAAGAGAACACCAGCTTTATGCTAAGTTTAGTAAATTTGATTTTTACAAACCGCATATACAGTATCTAGGTCACATTATCTCCAAGATAGGGATAGTTATGGACCCGAAAAAAATTAAAGCCATAAAGGATTGGCCTACCCTAATTAGTGTTACTGACAATAGTTTATTCTTTGGATTAGCTGGATATTATCGAAAGTTCATTGAGAACTTCTTGAGAATTGCTTGCCCCATGACCGCTTTGCAAAAAAAAGAAAATTCTTATGGACCGCTAAGTGTGAAGAAAGTTTTCAAAAGCTTAAGAAGCTTTTGATGACCGCACCAGTGTTAGGAATTGCAGATCCCAATGGGGATTTCGTTGTTTGCACGGATGGAAGCAAGGAAGGACTTGGAGGAGTCCTCTTGCAAAATGATCACGTGATCTGTTACAAATCGTGGAATTTGAAAGAACATGAGCAAAATTACCCTATGCACGATCTTGAGTTAGCATCCATCACCCATGCTTTGAGGATGTGGAAGCACTACCTCATGGGAAGGAAGTTCCTTCTAAATATAGACAATATGAGTCTGAAGTATTTATTTGATCAGCTAGATCTGAATGTGAGGGAAGCCAGATGGTTGGATTCCCTCAGCGAGTACCATTTCGAGCTTAACCACATTAAGGGCAAGGAGAATAAGGTTTCTGATTCTTTAATCCAATGAACTCACATGATTTATGAGTTTAATTTGAGTCAAACCGATGCAGATTTACATGAGAAGATTAGATAGGCCGATGGAGTTGACCCCTTCTATGTAGAGATCCTAAATAAAGTCCAAGAGGATAGGTTGTTTCAACCAAGGATCAATTGTATGTTCTAGAAGGAGGGGACCTTTGGTCGAACATCCTCACAGAATTTCATCGTGCACCCTACTTGGGGCAACCGGGATATCAAAAGATGATATCCACTCTTAAGAGGCATTTTTTCTGGCCTAGGTTAAAGGTCAACATTGCAATGTTTATTGTGAAATGTCAGGAGTTCCAGCTAGTCAAAGTTGAGTATTAGCATCCCACGGGATTATTGCAGTCATTTCCCATTCTAGAGTGGAAGTGGGAGGTTATTAGCATGGAATTTATCACCGGTTTACAGAAAAGTAAAAATCAAAATGATTCTATCTTTTTGGTCATCGACAAGTTGTCAAATCCAACACACTTCATTCCTGAAAAGTCAACCTACAAGACCGTGAAAATTGTTGATATCTTCTTGAAAGATATATTTAGATTGCATGGAATACCCAAGGCAATTATCTCAGATCGAGATTTTAAGTTCAGAGGAAACTTGTGGAGATATTTATTCTCTAGATTGGAGATGCGATTGAACTTCAGCACTGCATATCACCCGCAAACAGACAGACATATAAAGAGAGTAAACCAAATTGTCGAGGACATGCTTCATATGTATGTCATGAAAAATCCCACGAAGTTGGAGGATTACTTACATCTCGTAGAGTCTACGTATAACAATTTTTATCAGGATTCTGCCAAGATGAGTCCCTTTTTGGTACTCTATGGAAGGAAGTGTAGAACATTGGTTACATGGGATAGCCTAGTGGATCAGATCATGTTAGGGCCTAATTTGTTGATGGACTTAGAACATTTGGTTACCAAGGTCCAGGTGAGCCTTAATGAAGAACAAGACCACCAAAAAAGTTACTTGGATCGAAAAAGAAAGGACAAGGACTTTCAAATAGGTGATCATGTTTTCTTGAAAGTAAAATCCAAGTGAACCTCGTTCAGCTTGGGTAGGTGCGATAAGTTAGCATTAATATTTCGAGGACCTTTTGAAATAATGGCCAAGAAAGGGCTAGTGGCTTAGGAACTAGCATTGCTCGTGCATGTAAGAGTCCATAATTTTTTCCATGCATATTGTTAAAAAAATATGTTTATGATACTAAACATGTTGTTGATTGGTCCCTACTATAGGTGGAACTTGATCGGGAGTTTGCCCCTGAGCCTACTCATATTTTGGACAAAAGAGAGGTGCAGATCCGGAAGCGCACTGTAGTCCAATTGAAAGTGTAGTGGAAGCACTTTGAGGTTGATGAGGCTACTTTGGAGAATGAGGCCACCATGAGAAAGGCTTACCCCGCCTTGTTCCATGATATCATTCCGAGTCCCTAGAACACTAGGGACGATGTTGTTCTAAGCAGGTAGGGATGTAATATCCCAAATTTTGGACCTAACGCTTATAGGCATGTGCCTATTGATTATGATGATTATCTTGATGTTTTATTTTTATATTGGGTCGAATACCCCACTACATATGAACATGATGATTTTTTTTACATATTGGGCATAAGCCCATTATTGATGATATATGTATATTGTTGTCTGTGTTAGGTGTGGACCCTGAAGCACATGATTGACAAGATGTTTTGTGTGAGAGAGGAGCTTAGGAACACTTGAGTGATTGATGATTTGTGTTGAGCAAGAAGCTCTGGAACATAATAAAAGATAATAGGATGTGTTGGGCATAATCCCTGGAGCCTTCCATGTTGATGTTGAGAATAAGATCTGGACCATTGGATCCTTGGCCATTGTATTCCTAGGTCTATCGTACAAGTACATCCTATCATTTAATGTTGAGAGAAATATATATAATTGCACTATGTTTGTAACTCCCTGCTATAGGTGTTGACTATGGGTTCTGGTAAGCACTAGGAGTTACTGAAAAGAATTTAATATTTTTTGAGTGAAAACGACTCGAGAAAAATAATGATATCATAATACCTATTTATAAGTGATTAAATGAAATTTTAAATTTCTGTATTCTCATCAAAGTACTGAAGATCTACCACTCTATACGATGTAAATCCAACATGCAAGGATTTTTAGAGTTACCTAGCCTAGTATACCTAAACCATCTACCTACTTGACCTGAATGCAGAAGTGTCATTAAGTCTAGGGATTATGGTATATGATGCCCCAAAGACAAAGGTTAATAAAATGTTATGATATTATGTACTTTATACATGTTATGTATAAAGAATTAAATATATTAATAATATAAATAAATGAAAGAAAGAAGAAGAGCTCCATCAATTATTATTTATTATGAAAGATTAATAAATAGTATAATATCTATAAAAGTCCAACTAAGAACTAGTAGAAAGTACCTAAGTTAAAATATTAATAATTACCCAAAGTAATTGAAAAGAGTTCAATCAAGAAACCGAGGTTTCTTGATTTAACAGTCCCTTTCACTGAAAAGTATGTCTATAAAGACTCAATCCAAGGAAAGGCTTAGGGTTTCTCATCTATCATTAGAGGAGTCATTGTTCTTCTTGTTTGCTCTCAACTAAATTCTTGAAGAAACATTTCCTGGAAAGAAAAGTAGAACTGACCTCAGATGTGATACACTAGATACGAAACCTTACCTTAGGAGCTCTAAGCTACTTACATGTTCGAGTCCAGCTTTGGGGGATCCAGATTAAAACCAGGAATGGTTCTGGGTCATGGTTGGGAGGAACATGGTAGTTCCCAAGTGATTTGGTCATCAAAATCAGAGGTCAGATGTGTCTTAAATTGTTAATGCTGGTTATTTAATAGTGTGCAGGTTCAGCCATTAAAGGAGCTTCAGAAAAATTATAGGTATGAGTTCTTAGTATGTCAGGTTCATTTTTAGGGTAAATGATGGTTGCTTTGTGTAAATGTTCTTTATATATTTCTAACCCTAGAAATGATGGTTCTCCCATATCTCCTAGGGCTATACTTCTTATATTTAACCCTAGACTACCTATACTACTTTCTACATTAATTGTTGGATATGTTAGGTGAATGTTTTCAATTTTCCTCCTAACCCTATGTATTTGAATTTCTGGTTAGACTTTGATCACGATGGTTTTCTTAAAACTACCCATGTGTTTTAAATGTTATCATAGGCTGTATGTAACTACTATTGCATATTTAAGTTGTTTCTGTACTACTTCAATATTCAAAAATTGTTACTGTAAACTAGGGTTTGACTTTGAGTAACTAGGTAATCACCCTCTAGAATTATCACTCTGCTGACATATTTCATTTGTTAGCAGAGACTTGTCTATGTTTATTTTCAGCTAAAACTAGAAGTAGGAATTTATATATTTATATATAATAACTAGCTCAACCTAAAGTACCAATACAGAAAATATGATAGTATCGATGTAATCATTAATAGCGTTAAGTAAACCATAAATATTAAATAAAAGTAGATAATAATAGAACTAGAATATAGATTCAGTCAAGAGTAAATAAACCAATAATACCTTTCAAGGTCTGTCCTATTAACTATAAACTAAATATAAAATCATTGTTCATTAAAATAACAACATCATAACTACATGAGTAGAGGAGGCAACGTGACCATCCATGTGGTCCTATATTAAATCTCTAATCATATATATATATATATATATATATATATATAAGCGCCCATAGTTATATCTATTCCATCTTAAACAACCAAATTCCATTTGAACATAATCCATTAAATAAAATTACATAACTCATCAACACATTACACATAACATATTAACAACATCAAACTCATATTATAAACCCATGTATTACAAATAAAGACATGAATTGAATCCTGTCGGCATAGAAGCCTAGCCTCTTCTTATTTATTAAAATGCAACTCCTCACATTAATATCCAAACAGAGTCGAACCCTATGGGGTTTCATTTGAATACACACTATGGCCATGCTATACATAACATCTATGCGGGCAACAATTTATAAACCACCACCATGATGATGAAACGAGCTGCGATTACGCTATAGCATGACCTTGACCAACATTTAAATACACAGAGTCCATTTATAGTCTAAACAAAACAATGAATGCCATCATGGGAATATAACCCCTGGCTTCTACAAAACCCATGAATTCATAATATTAAATAACCAACAGATGCTATGCACAAGATTCACCTAATTTATGGCAGTGCAAAAATCAAATTACACAGTATGATTTATATAACTAAATACTCTGCTAATGAATCATCCTTAAAGCTTTTCATTAAATTATCTACAGTAATGACACCATAGAGCTATCGCAGCCACAATGGGAAGGCTCAAGCCACCCATGGCTTGGTATTTCAAACCCACGTTGTTCACAAACTACAGCCCATTAAAAATTACTCAATACATAAACTTGCACAAAGGTGTATGCCTATTCCTAAAGCTCTGTCAATAAACCATTAACATAGCATTCACATTACACACACAGTAAGAAAAATAACATCGGTTGTTTATTATGAACATAGAGTATATACATCATACACAGTAAGGTGAATTGCTATGTCTCCACAAAGTCTCTTCCAAAGCCAAAATGAAGTCTATATAGGCATGCCAATGGGATATGGAACCATTTCAAGTAATGGTGCAGCCCATGGCTCAAAAGGCCCAAACCATTTTATCAATACAAACCCAAAATTTATAAACAGAACTAGAAGAAGTGTGATTTCACTCTATGGGAAAATCCATTGAAAAATTGAATTAAACCCAATCCTGAGTATTACATGGCCGAAGGTGAATTTTAAACCCCATAGTGAAACCCCAAAACCAAACAGTGAAGACATCACTCATTCAGGCCAAGAGATAACAAGCATTGGCTTGTTGGAAGACTTAACGATCACCAATTCCATCATATAGGAACTGGTGACAAGCTTTGAGCCACAACCCTCTCCACAAACCCCAAGATATGCAACCATCCACAAAACCAATGAGAATCATGACAACGATCAAGTGCATCAATGTAAAACCATAGAATTACTGATAAACCAACCAGGATTTTACCTTCGTGATAATGGAGGTTTCCTGCATAGATCAAGACCAAACCCAAACTCAAAACTTGCAAATGGAAAAACCATCATGTGCCTAATCCCTAAGCTTGGGGCTGCCATGATTTCCAATAAATATTAAATGCACCAGTTGGTGGTCATTAACATCAAAACCAAAATCCCCTTCTCCATAGTCAAGTTTCATTGCAAGGTATTGTTTAATACCACCCTCCATGCATAAGATTAAACCCTATTACCATATGGTTCCACCATCTGTTATTTTGTGAACCCCAAGGCTTAAGCATAGACCTTATTCTATTACAATATTTCATATATTAATATAACCCATATATGGTATGCGCTAGTACTTAGTCCAGTATTAAAGTTTAGATAATGTAATTAACATGTAAAATCTAGGTCTAAAGTTTTGGACTTGTCCCCTCTTTGCCACAAAGCTCAAG
Source organism: Pseudotsuga menziesii (assembly GCA_001517045.1). NCBI lineage: Eukaryota > Viridiplantae > Streptophyta > Pinopsida > Pinales > Pinaceae > Pseudotsuga > Pseudotsuga menziesii. Next base: position 157,209 of record LPNX010277201.1, read on the forward strand.
CATAAGAACCCTGGCATATGGAGTATGCCATGGTGATATAATTAAAGATATAATATCAAAGTTCTAGCATTAGGCCAAGATAATAACATGCATATAAGAAACACATAGTATATGTTAATATATTTAAAATGGAACAAAAGATGAACGTAATTATATTAAGATAATTAACAAATAAGATTACCTTACTATCATTTTGAAGTAGCGATGAAGCGTAATGATGAATAGTAAGAACAAATAACAATCAAACTAATCCAAGCTCCCTACTAAGCCTTTTAACACGAGTTAGACCTGAAAGTAAATAAAATAGGTTCCTTAGTTCAATTGAACTAAGTAAGCTTGTGTAACAAGTAATACTTTACCTCTCAAACCATCATGGGAAAACGAGTCCCGCCACTCCACCCACTTTGTCACCACAAACAAAGTTAAGTTATGATGTGATAATTAACAAGTGCGACTATGCAGAAAGGACGAAGCATATAAATCCAGTGAAGACACATAAGTGACACAAGTATAAACATCAAACTAAAGTAGTAAACAACAGGACGACATCATAAGTAAAATACATTAAAAGTCATAACTGAAATTAAAATATAGAGCGTAAGAACAACTTACGAAGAAACAGTGGTATATGAAGTATACAATAGAGTTCTGCAAGTGAATAATGTTTCGTCTAGTTAGCTTCTACTAGCCTATAATTTTATTTTATTTTTGATTTTTGGGGACATTACAGCTCTAATCTTTTTCGGGTCCACAAAATATCCTTGTCTCGAAGGTAATGTGACCTAAGTACTGCATATGTGGTTTGTAAAAATCACATTTACTAAAATTAGCGTGAAGCTGTTGTTCTTGTAACACTCGTAGTAGTATGCAAAGGTTTTCTTTGTGTTCCTATTTACTCTTATAGTAAAGTAGGATGTTGTCGATAAATATGAAAACAAATTTATCTAGATATTTACTAAATATATTGTTCCTCATACACATGAAGTTTTCGGGAGCATTAGTTAACTCGAATGGAATCACTACAAACTCGTAGTTACCATCCCTTGTACGAAAGGCGGTTTTCTGAATATCCTCATCACGAATCCCTACTTGATGGTACCCAAATCATAGGTCAATATTTGAAAATATTATTTCTCCTCCGACTTGATCGAACAAATCATCGATCCTAGGGAGTGGGTATCGGTGCTTGATAGTCATCTTCTTCAACTAACGAGAATCGATGCACATCCGCATAGTACCATCATTTTTATTGACGAACAATGTTGCTTCTCCCTAAGGGGACATTCTTGGTCGGATGTACCCTTTTTCTATCAATTCCTGCAATTACAGTTTGAGTTCCACCAAATCAGGTGCACTCATGCGGTAAGGGGATTTTGAAGCCGTAACTGATCCTGGTGTCAGTTCGATGGAAAAGTCTAAGTCTCATTTCGGAGGTAATCTAGGGATTTCCTTGAGAAACACATCCTTGAATTCTACAAGAACGAGAAATTTCTCTATTTACTATTCTCTCTCAGACTTTATGTCTCAGATGTTTAGTGCAAACAACTTACATTCTTTTCTAATGCATTTCTTCACTTGTAAGGCATATATTTTCCTTACATAAAAATTTTTTGGAATGCCTTGAACCTTCACTTGTTTCCCTTAGCTATCTGTATAGAATATTGACTTGTGTAGGAAATCAAGCATGACATGGTGTTGTTCCAACCAGTCCATGTCGATAAGTATATCATACGATCCTAAGGGTAGGATGTTTAGGTTCACTTTCATAGGAAAACCATTCAAGTTTACTTCACATTCTTTAACTATTTCCAAAACTTTCTGTCTCGTACCTATGACTAACTATACCATCCAAGGTTTATCACGCTTTACTTTTCCTAGTTTGCATACATAAACAATTTGAGGAAAAACATAGCTCCAGCAAGCACCGAGATTAATAAGTATTGCAATAGAAGTGTTACAAATATTACCTTCTATCTCAACCATTGTAGCTTGATGATCTACCTGTTGACCATTCAATTTTGCATAAATCCGTAGTGTTCCAGCTATGTCCTCTATGGTCAGTTCTTCTTACAAGTTGTGCAAGACCCCACTGGTCTTGTTCTTACAATATCAGGCATAATGAGGCTCACTGCATTTTCAACACTTAATCTATAGGAGGGTAGAATTGGCTCCACTTTCTACTGGCTTGTTAACATTAGGAGCTGGTACATATGGCTTTGTACCATATTTGTTAAAGTTCTTGTTTGTTGGAAAACTATTATTCTGGTTTTTGTATGGTTGTGGGTTAAACCCAAATTTGCAGTTATCAGAAAAGTTCTTAGACTTGTCTCTATTTCGGTTCATGTTCTCTTTCCTAAGTTGTCCATGCTCATAACAAATCCTATCTTTCTGTAGTGTGGTATCCAAATTTTTTGGCATGTCAAATTCAATCCTTTCCCAAAAGTTGGGAGGAAGACATCCTAAAAACTGCTGTATCTTTACCTTTAATCATTAATGTATGGTACATAATATAACAGATCTAGAAATATGTTAATAAAAGCATCCATAATCATGGATCCCATACGTAGCTCATGAAACTCTTTCACATTTATGTCAAAGAACCTTTCCAACATACATTTCTTTTGGAATATTTTTTGGAAGTTATCCCAGTGTATTTCTCTTAGCTCATATTTCTTGGTGTGTTTCAAATCTCTCCACCATCTCGCTACTTTTCCATTCAAATTATAGATGGAAAGCCGAGCCTTCATCTCACTTGAATAGTTATGAACTTGGAAATATTTTCTCATTCCCAGCAGCCACTCTTCAGCTTTCTCCCTAATGTTTAATTCACCTTCATAGTTCATGGATCTTATTTTTATAAATTTCCCCTCAAGACTATCATTGCTTCTTTGTTTCATTATGCGTGGAGAAAGAGAGTCGTCATTGGAGGATTGTGATGATCTCCTTTCGGTGCTTCAGGGGTACGTTCCTCTTTTTATTCTTCTCTTGGGATTCTATCCCATCTATGGTAAGGTTCTCTTTTGGATCTGTTTGTGGGCTAAGTAGGTTCTCCCTACGGGATTCATCCCATCATATTTCTCAGTAATGCTTCATTAATAGCTTGTTGTTCATTGATCTCATTCAGACTATCTTCTTAGAAACTTTGCAATTCTACCTGAAGACTGTGTATGGTCTTCAAAATATCAGATTTGAGTTCCACCAACAGTTCTGCCTCCTGGGTGGGGGTGTTCATTTTTCCTTGCCAGCTGTTGTCTTCTTTAGTGTTCATGATCTGAACTGCTTTGTAAAAATTCATGTAATTGAAAATTTTTAATAACAGGAAAAATTTTGTTAGTTAACACTAAAATTTAAAACATACTTTATTTTATTTGCAACGAATGTTTGGTGCATCCATTTGTCTTGTAGTGTTGAAACCGGTCTCTAATACCACTTGTAATGTCCCAAAAAATTGAAAAAAATAAATAAATTATCAGGCTAGTAAAAATTACCTATGCTGGACATTATTGAACTTGCAGAATATAACGTACACTAAGTGTACCACTATTTCATCGTAAGTTGTTCTTAAGTTCTACCTTCTTACTTTCAGTTATGATTATTACTGTGTTTTACATTATGGTATAGTAATGCTAATTATTAAGCTATTATTATATTTATATACTATTGTGTATGTGTAGTTACTTTGATTATGTACTTATTTAATTTCAGCATACTTTTACTTATTATTTATATGGTTCTAACTTAATTTTGTTCTTAGAACCAAAGTGGGTGGAGTAGCAGAACTAGTTCTCCCATGTGACTATCTGAGCAGTAAAGTTTCTTTTTTTGTAGCGGGATTACTTAGTTCCATTTGAACTAAGGAACTTCCTCCTCTCTATGTGCAATTTACTCTTTGCAAAAGCAACTTGTTACTGAGTACTTGGATGTTTGATTATTAATATCTACTGGTTGTTATTACCGTGTTTTACAGACTCAGGTTGGTGGAAAGCTAATTAGCATGTTTTATATTTATAGTGTGATTATCATCGAATGTTCATATCCTAGCATTTGTAATTACACGTTTCTTTTATTAATAGTATCACAATATATTTTTATTATTCTTGGCAGGTTTATAACTTGGGTTAAATACCTATTCTTGGTTTTATAATTAACAATTTGACCATGGCATATCTCATATGCCATGGTCCTAGGCTTTAATCCTAATGAAAATGATGAGAAAAGAGTTATAAGGCTTAGAGCCTATGGTGAAGCGATATACATCATATTTATACATTGCATTAGACTTTGGGGTGGCAAAATTATAACATGGTTTAAGCTATGCGCAAGGGGTATAAGAATTTGCACATTAGGGTTTAGACTCTTGCATGGAAATGGTGGCATTCAATAATGCAACGTATGTGAATTTTACGGAAGCAAGTTTGGGTTTTGATAGTGGTCAATAGGCTGGCGCCATTAATGCACATTGGGGTGTATGGAATCCCAAGCTTATGGCTTGGCTCATGATAGGATTGGTCATTTCGTTGATTTGTTGTTTACTCTCAGCTCTGGTGTGGAAGAATGAGGATGAACTCGCTAGTATCGACAGGAAGGTAAGGTGTGTAATTCATTTTTTCTTAGAAACATGTTCTCCGTAACTTGTAACCCCATATATTACTTCTCATCATGCTATTGACCAATTCCAGGGTTAAAGAGTTGGCGAGGAAAAATTCTTGGTCCGTAGCTTGCACAACGAGCCGTGGGAAAAATTTACTCTTATGGTAAGCCTTCTAACAAGTCATTACTTGTCTTTTCTTGGATTTAGAATTGGATTTTTAAATTTTTCGTGGTTGGGGTTTAAGTTGTGGGGTTCGTTGGCGTTCAGGCCTGAGTTTCTAAAGACTTGAGTTTTGTAAATAATATGATTCTTGCTGTGAGGTGAAACTTGGTGCATTGACAGGATCTGTGTATAATTCTTTTATAAATCATATTTTGAATTACATTATGTAACCAGGGAAACACCATTGGTTGCAATGGTGCAATGGCCACAGGTGACGACTGTGTAAATTGCTTACAAATTTATGAATATTGTGTGGGTAAATTACTTCTTCAGTGATGTTTATTATCCTTCTAGGTTTTCAAACTTTGTTTATTATTCAGATGGAAATTACCTTCATTGACTGTAATGGTTTCATGGATGACTGAACAACGCAAATGGCTTTTGGGGCCATGCTGTGAATGGCGATGGCACCCACCATTGTGGCTGCAATATGAATAGATTTTATACTTACAGTTTAGGTTTATGACGTGGAAATGCTAACGTATGGAAGACTGTTTGTTTATTTTATATGATTAAATTATAATGTTAAGAAGGTCATGGGTGTAAAACCTGAGTGGGAATCATTTTTGTAGGTGTATTTTTTGACAAGCATAGAATAGTTATTTAATTTACTGCATGATTATTTATGGGCGATGGACATCAACTTGTAGCGTGTATGGCTTATAAAGGTCTTACGACCTCTGTGTTAAAGGATTAGTTTGAGATACACTTGCATACCAACTGTGTATAGCATGTTTTTTTTGTAATTAATTGGATGAATATGTATAAAAGGTATAATGGTTGAGCACCCTATTTTCTTTTATGTATGTTAAATGGAAATTGGTTGTCTATAGGATTCGTTCGTGCGACCTTGGTGAAATGGCTTGGTTATTATATGATTTTTGTGTATTGATAATAATTTTGTTCTTATTTGGGCATTCTGAGTGTCCACGGGACTCGATCCTGTGACCTCGTTGCGCTCACACGGTTCTTAATTTAATTATTTTAATGCTACTTTGGTTAATTGTTATATGATGGCTCTGAGCAATTATTATATGGTACTATTTCGATTTATGGCATACGATTTTGATTATGTAAATTTTTAATATTATAGGGCTGTGAAATTTGATTTGGAAAAGGGACTAGATCATAGACCAATGAATGGTATCAATACTTGCATTGTTTATTTGATTATGACAATGTTTATTTTAATGGAAATGAGTTGGTATTTATTGTAAATTTATTGCACATACCTTGAAAGGTCTTCACTAGTATTTATCTTGATTTAGTATGGGATGTTTATAATTTGTGCTTAGATGTAATTACTATGTTGTAGATTAGATTTATAATTCTATTTCTTAGCAGTTAGTATATATATATACCAATAATATACTAGTTATATACTAATAGTATACTGATTAGTTTCTTGTTATTATAATTAGATGATACTAAATTAATTCTAGGTTTTAATTGAACCATAGATCTAGACTAGTAATTACTTGAACATGGATCTGTTGACAAATGACATCTATCAGTAGAGTATATAGGCCAAAGAAGAGCTAGGTAAAATATCTGAAATAAAATTTAGTTTGTAGGAAACATAGTTTAAACAATATAAATAATACAGAAGTAAAACCAAGGTGTAAAACCATTGATAAATATTTATACATGAATTAAGATTGCAGAAGTAAAATAAATGAATAAACCCTGGATGAATCTAGCATAGGAAATAAATTATAGCCTAGGGTTATAATTTAAAATGTAAAACCTAGAATATTTAAATGGAAAAAACACATAGGGTTAGGGAAAATAGTGTAAAACTTTGCCGAAATTAGCCATCATTTACTTCTAGAAAATGGAATAGGAAGTATAGGGCTTCATACTTGTAAATTGAAGCTCCTTTAATGGTTGAAACCTGCACACTCAAATAACCAACATTAACAATTTATAAGAAGGCTCTGACCTCTGTATTAGACATCCAAATCCTTGGGAACTACCACATTCCACCCAACCATGACCCGGAACCATTCCTGGTTTCAATCCGGATCCCTCTAAGTTGGATCCAACTTGCAAGTATCTTAAAGCTCCTAGGGTAAGGTTTCCTAGCTGATATATCAGGTCTGGATCAGTGCTCTATTTTCCCTTCAGGAAAATGTTTCTCCAAGAATTCAGTTGAGAAATAAACAAGCATAATAATGACTCCCCAAAAGATATATGAGAACCCCAAGACTTTCTTTGTCTTAATAATTTATAGATAGATTTTTCGGTCAAAGGAGCAGATAAATAAAGAAATGCTTCATTTCTTGATTTAACCCTTTTTATTTAATTTAGTACTTTTAATATTTTAACTTAGTAACTTTTATCTAGTTCCTAATTTGACCTTTATAGGTATTATACTATTTAATTGTTATCTTAGTAATGATAGTAATAGATGGAACATTCCCTTCTTTCTCATATTATTAATGTTATTACTATATTTAATCTTTATACATACCATGTATAAAAGACATAATAATATAACATTTGTTAACATTTGTCTTGGGCCATCACATATTGTGATCCTTAGACTTACGACACTTTCTTCATTAAGGTCATCAGGTAGATGGTTAGGTCTACTAGGATACGAAACTCTAAACGTCCTTGCATGTTGGATTCCCTCATATAACATGGTAGTTCTTCAGTACTTGATGAGAATACAAAAATTTGAAATTTCATTTAATCATTTATAAATAAGTTAGATGAGATCAACATTTTCCTCGAGACGTTTTCACTCAAAAATCATTAAATATTTTTAGTAACTTTTAGTGCTTACAAGAGCCCATACTCAATGCTAAAAATAGCGAGTTACAAACTTATTGCTATTCCAAAGCTCTTCGCTCAACACTAATGCTAGGATGTACTTGTACGATACACCTAGGGATACAATGGGCAAGGTTTCGATGTTCCAGAGATTATGCTCAACATCAACATGGAAGGCTCGAGGGATTATTCCCAACACTTCCAAATTATATTTTCATGTGTTCCATAGTTGCATGCTCAACATAAATATAATACTCATGTGATCCATAGATTATTTCTCAACACAATATTAAATACTCATGTGCTCTAGAGCTCCTTTCTCAACACAAAACATCTCATCAATTCATGTGCTTCAAGGTCCACACCCAACAAAACCAAGCATATATATATCATCAACAATTAGCTTATGCCCAATCTATAAAACACATCATCATGTTCATATGCAATGGGGTCTTCGACCCAATATATCAAAATAAAACATGAAGATAACATCATAATCAATAGGCTCATGCCTGTAAGTGTTAGCTCCAAAATTTGGGATATTACACATTTATTATTCATACTTTTAGCAACATGAATCTTCTTGGTTGTAGCACATTCTTATTTTTCTTAACATACTTTCTATTTAATTTCATGGATAAATTGAACTAGACATGTTAATTTTTTATGATAGGATCCTCGTTGTTAATAACATAATATTGTTATTCCTCAAGGAAGATAGACCTAGGCCTATGTATTTGTCCTATCTATACTTTTTATCATTTATATGATTCATTAGAGGAAATTTCAACTCAAAATGGGCCTCCTAAGGAAAATTAATAAAATAATATTTATCAACTTTGGAGGAAGAAAAGAAAAAACCATTTTTTTGTTCGTATTTTCGACGCATCTCCCTGCGTTTTTACTCAAATTTCGATCAAGAAAGCTCATTGGATGCGGAATTAAATTTTTCATCCAACGCGTACCCACTCGGCATACTTTAGACAGGACCTTCTACCCGAAAAACAAGAAATACCTAAAAAAACGTGATGATGACATCATCATCACGTTTTTTAGGTATTTCTTGTTTTTGGGTAACAAGGCCCATCAAAAGTATGTCGAGTGGGTACTTGTTGGATGCAAATTTTAATTCTGCATCCAACAAGCTCTCTCAATTGAAATTTGAGTAAACACAGAGGGCGATACGCCAAAAATACGAACAAAAAAAATAGTTTTTTTTATGTTACCTATCCCCAAATTGATATTAAAAAATTGTTTAAGAGGTGCTCCCTTTTTGAATTTTAAAGCATTTTTATTGGCTAATACATGATGACATGGAATTTGTATTATTTTTGGAAGGCCCATTTTTAATTGAAATTTCCTCTAATGGGAGCTTTATATTACACCCACCCTTCATATGAGTTTTTGGAAAAATTGGTTATGTATTTTTTTATTAGAATGATGGTAGTTGTTTAAGTAGTGTTGGAAGGATTGCAGCGATCTTAATTATTAAGCCATGGTTTAAGTTCCTAGCCCATTGAAGTTACATACCATGAGACTGATAATATAAAGTTTCATATACGCTCGAGTTCCCCTGGGGGATACAAGTGGATGCTAGAAGTCTCATGAGGGTTTAAATGAAAGTTTTAATAGCTTGTAAATTAATTTACTATCATACCCCTTTCTACGAGCCACATCAAGGAACATTTAATGACATGTTTACATTACCCGAGCATTGTGGCTATGAGTTTGATCCGAGCCCTTCATTTTTCATTGATCTGGTTCAATAGGNTAACCCTTTCTACGAGCCACATCAAGGAACATTTAATGACATGTTTACATTACCCGAGCATTGTGGCTATGAGTTTGATCCGAGCCCTTCATTTTTCATTGATCTGGTTCAATAGGTTTGATAGGGTTTTAATGTGGTATTCAAACTGTCATGAGGGTCTTACATTGCATTCATTTGGTATGTCTGGTTGAGTGTTAGTGGAGTTTTTAGGTTTATGTTCGGCCTCTGCATGGGTTGTACTGCAACTGAACTTTCCCTTCAAGGTTTTTCATCAATTATTTAGTTTCTCCTCTATAATTTCTAGTTTGTTTAAAGGTTTATCAGTGGTTAATGTCTACGTGACTGCCATTAAAGTCTCGACCATGCTTCGTTAATCATGCAGTTGAGAGGAATATGGATGGCCTTCCTTCGAGTTCGAGCAGAGGCTTTACAACCTGCAAGGATTTATTTAATAGGGAATAAATACTTCCTATCTTACTCTACAATTTATTTTAATAATTTTATTAGTTTGAAAGAGAGTTAACTCAATGATTCTTGTTACACAGGAAGAGGAAGAAAAGAGAAGCCATGAGGAGCTGACCCTTAGCACTCTAAGCATCTAGAAAAGTTAAAATTTTGTCTTTGTTTGAAATAGTTAAGCATTTTCATTCGTTATTAATTGGGATTTATTATAACTTCATAATTCCATTTGCAGGTGATGTGAGGGTGTAATCGAATATTTGGATAAGGTTGGATTCACCCTTACAACCAAAAATCATATTAAAAGGTAATTCTTACAATACAATACCTTTATCTAAAAACATGTTACAGTTTAAAACGAACATTTTAACAGTATTGATATCTGGATGTAGGTTTCCAAAGCACGTGACAGGTGAGAGCGGCGACACAGTTATCTCGTTTCTACCTTTTGTTTCTGTGTCAAGAGGTGAGGGATTTAAGTCTTAATTCCATTAATAGGATGAATTGGTCAATTTTATGTTATCAAGGTTTATACTAATGCCCATATGTCCATATGAATATAACATCGGCATGGCATGAATTCTAGACTATACACTTGGGTTAACCAACAATTCCAAGTATGCCTCCATTTGGGTTTGGGGTTAAGCTAGGATGTCAGTTGCTCTGTTCGAGGGTAATAAAAAAAGGATTTTCAACCATTAACAATTTTTAACATAAGTTTTTGTTTTCAGACGTAACCCTTGATGGGTCAGGACTTAAATGCATTGGTTACTTGAGAGGGCTTAGAATCCTCTACCACTTGGGGGTTTGAAGTAGTGACAATTTTTTTGTGGTTTGATTTGGGGAAATACTTTAGTATGTATTTTCGAAAGATTGGCTTACAACGATGGTTGATTTTGCAATTTTGTAAAGACTTAAATATAAAGAAAATTGATTGCAAATCAATGGGTGGAAAATATTAACTCTGTGGTTACAATTTCCTAGATCTTAATTCAATTTGATTGTTGCTATGATTTGGGAACTTGGATTTTGAATTAGATGACTCTTAGTTAGATATTGATATCATGATTCTGATTTTAATTAAATCTTAATCTAGATATTCCTATTTCTCATGATGGAAGCACAAAACCAGAGACCGTATTTTAAATTTTTAAAAGCAGATTTTGGTTTTTTTATGTGGGAAGCATTCAACTCATGCGATTAGTTTCTCTAGATATGATTAAATTGTTTGATGTATATATCTATATACTTTCTTAGTCAATTTTGTGATTTGAATTTACTTATCTATATCTACTTATATAATTAATGGTTAACTATAAGAATTTTGGAATGGAGATTTGTATTTTTTATAAACAAAGAAAGAATCTATGTGGGGAGATCTCTTAGTTCTAGGATACTGTGATTTAATATTGATTTAGTTTATTTATATCTTAATACTATTTGTTGAAGGATCTCGAATCTCTCTATTAAGTATGATTTTATGTAAATGAGCTCGATTTTGTTAATAGGTTAAAACCATATATATAAAAGAATACTCTGTAATTAAGTAGATAACTACTAATAACATGAAACAAAAAAAATGTATAATGATACCAAGATAAAAAGGAATGCAGAGTTGATACATTGTAATTTCTTGATTTATACTGCATTTGAACTGTAACTAATACTACTAAAAAAAGTAATGAATTATAATAAGGAACGTGTCACCACTATGGGGAAAACAAAACTGAATTTGTCATTCCTCCCAACCAATTCCTAGAGAATTCAAACATTATTTGCTCCAAAATCCCCCAAGCCTATTTGTTGAACCAAAAGGGAGAATTTCGATCAATGCAACATGTCTTTGGATCAATAGATTATTTATCCATCCATCACTCGCCTCCTTCTTATAGGATGGACATACTATTTTATAGTATTTTGCATAGGACTTGGTCATTTATGAGCCTAGTGCTCTTTAGGGCTCCACAAGGAGTCTTGACCTGATTTTGGAGAAGATGCCTCCTGCATCACTTGAGTTCTCACTGAGCAGATTTCTCCATTTATCATTTTCCCTTGTGGGTTAGTAAACACTCATTTAATGGCTACTTCAGTTCTAATTCTTCTCAGTATTTTAATTATTCAATAATACTAATTCATTACATTCATTTTGACTTTATTGTCAAAATAGTTTAAAAAAATAAATATTGAAAGTAATAATCATTAGACAATTGTTTGGTGTATTAAATACACATCCCCTTAAAGGATAATACCGTGTTATTATTTCTTTGTCTTTCATTCTTCCATTATTTCATCTTGAAATAGAACTAGATGTGTGTCATGCATGCTACTTTGCAATTCTCAAGTGGACTCTTTCTTGACTAAGGTTCTTCTATTGCACCTTTACTTGTTTGATGGTATGATTCTAGAGTAAAAGTTATCTCCCGTCAAGAATATATTCCAGTTCCACTTGAAACTATCCTTTAGGATCCACTTATATAACATTCCAGTAGATCACATGAGCATCATCATGAATGTATTTCTTTAAAATTGAAACATGAAAAAAAAAATATCCTTTTATTGTAGGTGGTAATGCTAATTGATATGCCACAAATCCAATTTTTGTCAAAACATCAAATGGTACACAATACCTCATCGACAATTTTGAGTATTTTTGCAACCTTAGAGAGCTTTTTATGGGTTTTACCCTCACATAAACAAGTTATCCTACCTCGAACTCTCATGGAGTTCATTTTAAGTCGGGGTAACTCTTTCTCCTATCATAGAAAACTGTCAAATTACGTTTCCCATGTTTCATCATTAGTTCCATATCTTTAATAATTCATGTCCTAATGTTAATCTGTCGATGAGACTAATCCAAGAAATTGGGGTATTACATTTTCTTCCATGTAGAATCTCAAACAGACTTAATCTGTCTAGAACTTAAAAGTGATTGTTATATTCAAATTGTACAAAATTCAAATAATCTTCTCACTTACCTGGTTTATCCATTACATACATTCTAAGTGTAATGTCCCAAAAAATTAAAAAAAAAATAGTAGGCTAGTCAAAACTACCTATGTTGGACATTATTGGACTTGCGGAATGTGTCGTACTCTATTTATACTACTTGTTTTGTCGTAATTTGTTCTTACACCTTGCTTCCTCTCTTTCAGATGTGATTATTCCTGTGTTTATTTATGATGTCGTAATGTTGATAAATATGTTATTAATAAGGTTATGCAATGATGTGTATGTTAGATACTTTGATTATGTACTTCATATTTTCACCTGTTTTTACTATCATATACATGATTCTGACTTAACTTTGTTAATGGATAAAGTGGTGGAGTGATAGGACTAGTTTCCCATGTACCTACCTAAGAGGTAATAGTTTCTACTTGTCCTAGAGGTCTTACTTATTTCTGTTGAACTCAGGAACTTCTTCATTTTTATGTGTAGGTTCACTTAATGTTTGAGAGCTACTTATAACCATGCTGAATGGGCAAGCCGTCCATTTGAGTTACTAGCTCACATCTTTGCAGACCTATCCTAGCGACATTATACTACTTATAATTGTGATTCTTACGGCTTAATTGTAGTGACGGGGTCCTACAGAAAATATTATCTACATGGCATAGATTCATTATTTATGTGCTAGTTATTTATTATGGTGTAAATGTTTAAGACATGCTCATGTCCTAACATATTTTTATTATAGGTATATTTTAGAGTTTGTAAAAGATTTGTAAAAGCTTTGGATAAAAAAATATTCCATGGCATTTTTAATATGCCATGGTCTTATGACTTAAAGCCTAAGGTATTCGATGCACATGGTCGTAAGACTTAAATCCTAAGGTGTGTGATGCATGTAATATTTTAAACCTTAAGTTTATTTGGGGTGGGAAATTTAAAATACAGTCCATACAATATATGACTATGGGTCTGGTGTGCATTAATGGTGGCCAGGGTGGTGCTTTCAATGTGCCTTGGGAAGATAGGGAATGACACTTAGGGCTTGGCCCAAGCGTTAGTATGTACATTTCGCAGCATTGCTGCTTTTTCTCTGCTCTAGTTGAGTATGAATGAAAACAAATTCGATGGATTAGCAGACATGTATGATCGTGATTTGGTTTTTCAACATTAGTTTCTTGTTTTAGCTTGTTTAACATATCATACTTCTCATTGTTTCCTTTGTTCTATGCTTGCAGGTTACACGGGCGGCGAGGGAAAATGTGGTTCATCACTTGAGGGTAAGGCCATAACAAAATCCATACCCTTACGGTAAGCTTGCTGCTCAAGTATTCACTTGTCACTTCTTGGATTCATGGTTATGACTGATTTGTCACTCATTGATGGTTGAGTTTGTTTGAGTCTAGTTCCAATGGATGCATTTGGGTTTTGGGGGTTTAGCTGTAACTTAAAAGAGATTCGCGTTTTGAAAGCTACAGGAATTGAGGTTTCATTAGTTGGGGTTGCTCATTTCTCCTTCGGGCTTGAATCGTTTAGATGTAAATAAATTTATTAATGGAAATCTATGTATCGAAAGAGGCTTGGGTAACACCTTGACAGGTTCTGTGCATTTTTTATTTAATGTTTTGGGTATTATACTAGCAATGGGAAGCGCCATTACTTAAAATGGTACAAGTTTGTAAGCAAACAACTATGGAAACTCTTCAATATATTATAATGAATTGGTTATGAATATATGTTGCATTTTATTTCCGTGGTTTTTCTTATGGTGAGCTGTGTGAATTCACCTTCATTATTTTACTTTGTTCGTAAGGATGACAAAGGGTGTCAGTGTATGGATTAGGGCCATGCCATGAATGGAATTTTCTCTCACCATTGTATCTACGATAGAGTAAATGGGTGCATACTTACTATTTTAAATATGACGCGTGAATGAAAGGTGAGGCTGACTATGGTTGTAAACCCTTCGTTGGAAAATGTTACTGTTGGTTATTTTATGACAGGGTTTTATAGTAGATTAATTTACTATGTGGTTAAGTATGAGGCTCAGGGCCATTGGTGTCTACGTGTATAAAATGTAATTGGTCTTACAACCTCTATGTAAAGAATTGATTATTAACTCACAACCTGTATGAAGTAGTGTAGCATGGCTTGTAAATGAAACTGACCCTACAGGATTTGATTGTGGGTCATGTAAAGTGGTGAGGGTTTGTAGTTAAGGATACGTTTTGGGCTTAAGAGCCCACAGGTTTCGATCCTGTGACCTCTGTGCAATTCTCTTGGGTATTTTAAATGATTACTGTGTATTTAATATTTTTGTGGTTTTATTGCATTGGAATTGTATTCATGGTATGCGATTTCTATAATATTAATTCATAATGTTAGAGGGTTCGATGGGTTTATTTATGCACTGGTTTTATAATGTTGATAATAATATTACTACTTATTCTTTGTAGATGTAGTTCATTTTAATCTTATAAATCATGGCCAATTTATATGGTCTCGATACTTGGACTATTAATTGACTTGTGGTACTTATTTGGTTAATGGAAATTGATAATGTTTATCTTGGTTATTAGCATGATTTTATTTATACAAAACGTGAGAGGTCTTTGCTTGTTTTTATCTTAGCTTGGTTACTTTAGAATTTATGGTTACTTGTAGATAAGAATACCGTTTTTATAATATTTGTTGAATTAGGATTTACAGTTATGTTTTATACATGATATAATATATATAAAGTATTTACTAGATTCTATTTATTATATGATTTTATTATAATCTAGAATTAACTTTATTTAAAGCTTGACTTGAAAATAGTCTTCACTTCTAAACAAAGCTCTACTCGCAATGTGTAATCTTCCAATAGGATTCCTAAAACAAATAAAGTATATAGGAACTATTTATAGAAATAAAACCTAAGTTTTTAAAAGAACAAAGTTTAAGATCTAAATGAGAATACATAAGTAATATAAAAAGAACCAACACCCTTGATAAATCTTTGAACAAGAATTAAACTACAGAAGTAAAAATGAAAGAACAAAAACTTTGATAATCTCTAGCACAGGAAATAAATTACAGCCTAGGGTTTATAATTTAATATGTAAAACCTAAAAGAATTTGACAAGGAAAAAAATAGTACATAGGGTTAGAACATATAATATAAACCCTTTCTTAATATAACCAGTACTTATTCTAGGAAATGGAATAGGCAATCCAGAACCTCATACCTGAAAAGTGAAGTTCCTCTAATGGATGAAACATGCAAACTTAAATACCCATCATTAACAATTCACAGGAAGATCTGGCCTCTGTATAGATGACCAAATCACTCGAGAACTACCATGTTCCACCCAATCATGACCTGAAACCATTCCTGATTTTAATCCCTATCCCACCGAGCTAGTTCCAACATGAAAGTAGCTTAGAGCTCCTAAGGTGAGGCTGCGATAATTAGTTTATCAGGTGTGGATCAGTTCTGCTTCTTCCTCTTAGGGAAATGTTCTCCAAGAACTCTCTTGAGAATCAACAGGCAGAAGAATGACTCCAAAAAGATAGATGATCTCCCCAAGGCTCTCTTTGGATTGGGACTTTATAGACACATTTTTTAGTCAAAGGTGTAGTTATATCAAGAATCACTTCATTTCTTGATTTACCCCTTTTCATTTAATTTGGTACTTTTAATATTTTAACTTAGGAACTTTTAACTAGTTCCTAATTGGACTTTTATAGGAATTATACTATTTAATTTTTATCTTAGTAATAAAATGAATAGATGGAATTTTTCCTTGTTTTAGTACATTATTAATATTATTACTATGTGTACTCTTTATACATACTCTATATAAAGTATATAATAATATATTATTTGGTAACATTTGTCTTAGGGTATCACATATTGTGATCCCTAGACTTACGACACTGTCTTCATTAAGGTCATTAGGTAGATGGTTAGGTATAATAGGCTAGGTAACTCTAAACATACTTGTATGTTGGATTCCCTTGTATAACATGGTAGTTCTTCAGTACTTGAGAGAATACAGAAATTCAAAATTTCATTTAATCACTTATAAATAAGTCAGATGAGATCAATATTTTTTCTTGAGTAGTTTTTACTCGGGAATCATTGATTCTTTTCATTAAATCATAGTGCTTAACATAGCCCATACTCAATGCTAAAAACAGGGAGTTCCAAACTTAATGCAATTCGAGAGCTCTTCGTTCAACACTAATGCTAGGATGTACTTGTAGGATACACTGATGGATGCAATGGAAAAGGATCCGATGTTCCAAATTTTATGCTCAACATCAACATGGAAGGCTCGAGGGCTTATGCTCAACACAAAACATCAATTTACCCATGTTCTCCTAAGCTCCTCACTCAACTCAAAACATCTCATCAGTCATGTGCTTCGGGGGCGATGCCCAACACAAGAAAACATATACATATCATATGAAATTGGCTTACGCCCAGTATATCAAACAAATCATCATGTTCATATTCAATGTGGCATTTGACCAAGTATATCAAAATAAAACATCAAGGTAACATCATAATCAATGTGATCATGCTCATAAGTGTTAGGTCCAAAATTCAGGATATTAGACTAAGCATGTCTTCCAAAACATGATTTAATTTTATGTTTTCCCGTTGGTTTGAGGATGCTATGCAGTGCTAAAATTTAATTGCGTTCCTAATCATTTAAATAAATATTTCCAAAAATTTCCCATAAATTTTGAATCTCTCTTCCATATTACTATCTTAGACAAACATGCGACCTGAAAATTTCTTTGATAAGTATATCAGCAATGTTAACGAAATTACATGTAGATTTACTAGAATAAAGTGAGCTTCCGTACTTAGTTGATCTACTACGACCATTATTGAGTCATGTTCTTTAACATTCTTAGATAATCCAGTTATGAAATCCATGCTGACGATTTCTCATTTTCATTCCAGAATAGGTGATGGTTGTAATCATCTTTTTGGATGTTGGTGTTCATATTTTACCCATTGGCATTCAATGGAGTGTGCTAAATATTATCCTCCTTTTTTCCTATTAGGACAAATCTAATCTTTCCTTGTTATGGTGATCAGTTTATGATATCCACGATGTCCTGAATAAGTTATTCTAAGTAATTCTCCCATAATGATTAATTTAATATCTGTTGAATTTCGTCTATATAATAATCTTTTGTGTATTAATAATCCCCTTCCATTCAGACTAAGATCTCCTTTTACTTGATTCCTTTAATTTTCTGCGGTCTTTTCTTTTAATTTTTGATACTCCTTGTCAAATTTTTGTGCATTTAAAATTTTATCTTCTAAAAATATGATTCATACTTGCCGATCTCATACGACAAATTTACATGATGACTTAAGGCGTCTGCAATATTATTCTCTTTTTCTTTTATATGTTTAATTTCAAAATCACATTTGCTTAGAAATGATAACCACCTACCTTGTCTGGCGTTAAGATTATGTTAATCAAATAAGTATTTAAGACTTATATTATCATACATTAATAAGAATATCCTTTCGATGAGACAATGTTGTTACATTTTGAGCGCATGAATTATAACAACTAATTCTAGGTCATGAGTAACATAATTCCTCTCGCGTTCCTTTAAATTCCTAGACTCATAGGCTATGACATAGTTTTCTTAAATTAGTAATCCACCTATACCTTTGCATGTGTGTGTACATACAACAAAATATTTAAATGGATCAACAATTTTTAAAATAGGGGTTGTTGCTAACAAGTGTTTTAATTTATTAAAACTCTCTGTACAATTTTTGTTCCAATCAAATTTCTTACCTTTCTTTCGTAATGAAGTTATAGGCTATGTTATCTTCAAAAATCCTTCAATGATTTTTTGTAGTACCCAGTAATCCATGAATGATATTATATCTTCTACACTCTTTGGGACACGCCATTCTCTAATAGCCTTAATTTTATATGGATTTACTAATATCTCATCCTTAAACACCACATGCCCTAGATACTGAATTTTGTCTTTGAAGAAATCACACTTGTTAAACTTGGAAAATAGTTGTTGTTCCCTAAACTTGTAAGATTATTTTTAAGTGTTCTTCCTGTTCTTGTTTATTTTTAGAATAGATTAATATGTCGTCGATAAATATGACTACGGATTTATCTAAGTATTTACTTAATATAATATTCATTGAACAATTAAAATTTCTTGAATCATTTGTTAACCCAAAGGGATTTATGGAAAAATCATAATGATCGTATATGGTTCTAAAAGAAGTCTAAAAGATGTCCTCATCCTTGATCCATACTTAATGGTATCCATATATTAAATTTATTTTTGAAAATATTATTTCCACTCTAAAATAAGTGAATAGATCATCAATCTGAGGAAAAGGATATCAATTTTTAATTGTCATGTTGTTTAACTGTCTATAATTTATACGCAGTCATAGTGTGCCATCTTTCTTCTTTACAATTAAAACAAGTGCTCCACAAGGGGAAATACTAGGTATAATATATTTTTAATCGATTAATTCTTTTAATTGGAATTTTAAGTCAGTAAGCCTAATATATTCATGTGATAGGGATCGTTTCATGCTATTACCATACATGATGCCAAATCGATTGTAAAATCTATATCCCCTTTCAGAGGTAGTCCGAGAATCTCTTCCGGATATATATCTTTAAATTCTTTTAAAATTGGTATGTCTTCTATTTTAAGTTGATTATATTTATCTTTGTCTTCCATTAGCAAACAACAAAAACTCTACATCCATTGTGAACATACCTTTTCATTTGTATGACTAAGATTTCTCTTATGGTAACCTTCTCGAGATTTCCTTTAACAACAAGATTATTACCTTTATCATCCAAGCATGAGAATGTTCTATCATAGCAGTTTAAAATAAATCTATGTTTCTGTAACCAGTCCATTCCTATCAGTAAATCATAACATCCTAAAGGTAAAATATTTAAATCAACATGTGTTCTTATGCCATTCATAATAAACTCATACTTTTTCACAAAGCTAGTGACCTTTCGCTTTGTTCCTGTAGCAAGTTGAAGTAACCAATATTTTTTAAACTTATCTTTTTGTAACATGTATAGTTCTACAATTTTTGGTTTTACATAACTTAAACTAGCACCGGGATCAATCAATATAGAAAAGGGTTTTCCTTTTAACATACCATTGATTTCGATCATAGATGTTTGATGATCTGCTTGCCTATTCTCCAATGATGCACTGATTATGGGAATGCTTCTTTCTATATCCTTCACTGTAGTAGCCTCTTGAATTTAATGGAAATTATTTAAAATTTTACTTCTGACGGGGAAATCTTTAAAGTAATGTGGTTCCCTTTGTATAATTTTTTATTAAAGGCAATGGGCGTTTTCCTTTCTTTTGTTGTTGCAAGATTTAACTGTTTATAGTTTTTATAATTATTTCTAGTGTTCTTATAGAACTTATTACCTTTCTTTTTCACTTCAAAATTGTCATGCGTCTTTTATTTTTCCAATTATGTATGTTCTCTCATTTTTAATTTTATTTTGATCGTAGCAGAATTTTTCTTTTCTCGTTGCCTCTTCCATAGTTTTCGGATTATCATATTCAATTATTTCTTTGAACATAAGAGGTAAGGATCCAAGGAAACACTATGTTTTTGGTTTCTCATCAATAATATAAGGCACATAATGTAATAAACTTAATAATTTGCTTCAAAGTTCTTTCATAGCCATGGCACCTAATCGTAATTCGTAGAATTATATAGTTTTTTTCCTCATAATATTTTTATTATAAATATTTTATTTTGAAATATTTTTAAAGTTACATAACCTTCTTTAATGCCTTTTACTTTATTTGTGTCTTTCCAACAAGTATCATCTTTTTTCGGTCAAGTTACAAATCACCATTTTTGCTTTTAGTTCCTCAAAATAGTTATAAATCTAGAAGTAATTTTTCATTCCAAATAGCCAAGCTTTTGTTTCTTCTCCTTTTTCGATTTCTCTATTGAACATAGGAGGTTTATATTTTTAAATTCGCCAGAAAATTCTTCATACAGTATGTATTTCTTTTTCTTTTGGTTACTATCACTACTTTCACTAGAATCTTTATATTTTTCATTATTATGTTTAGTTGATTCTTCACTTGAAGAATCAGTTTCATGTTTAGAAAATTCTAGTTTTCTTACATTACGTTTATAAGGTGTAGTTCTTGCCATGTTTAGTCAGGGTTTTTTATGTTTTTCTTCTTTGTTACTATGTCATTTAGTCAACAGATTATTATTTAATTCTTCTTGTTCTTTTAAAATGTGTTCATTATCTTCCACTCTTAAATATTTTACTGTTTGTAGGAGTTCACATGCGTTATCATTCCTACGTTCATTCAAATTTACCCATATTTCATTGTCTCTAATGTTACCTTTTTCATTGTTTAGTGGATCCTTAGGATGTGATTCTTCTTGAGTGGACATTGCCACATTTTCCATGATTCCTGCAAAACAAGGTTATTCTTCTCTTCATGTTTACAAAGAGATTCAAACCATAACAAATAAAGTTAGTGTTATGTTTTTATGAATTTGATTGTTGGGATTTTTCAGGCTAAGTGTTGAAACCATGCTATGATACCATTCTGTCACAAACCCGTAATTTCCATAAACAAACAAATATTTGTTTATGGTTTATTATTCATGCTTGTGGCAACATGGATCTTACTGGTTGGAGCACATTCCTATTTGTTGTAACATACATTCTATTCAATTGCATGGATAAGTTTAACTAGACTTGTTGATGTTTCATGACAGGTCGCTCAGGGTTGACTCTATTGTTAATGACAACTTGGTGATTGTAACATCCCCCTTACTACCTCATCTGTAATGAAAAGTGTAAGTAAACAACATGGGAAGTATCGATTCTAACTTCATAAAATTTATGGATGCAATTGATAGGGTTAAAAGTCTCAAATCTTGACATGAAAAAAGAACAATTGGGGATGAATCCAATAGCGGGAAAGGTAAATAATGAATCAATCCCTGGGGATCTAGCAACGATAAACTTGCATAATTATAGTTTCACTAACATACCAAAAGGAATTTGATTAAAAATCCTCACCTTGGACTTAAACGCCATTAATAGTAAATTACATGCCCATAAAATTGTTGGTAAAATATGCATTTATCAAATTCAATTACAGTTAGTGTATAAACATTTATCTATGTTGAAAATATGCTATGAATGTTATTGGAAGCTTCTCATAGTTTAGTTAAATTGAGGAATTTTAAATATACTATGATTGACTAAACTTTATTTAAAGGTGAAAAATGCCTTTTGATATTTGTGATGGTTGAAACCTTCAAATTTGAGATATGATAAAAGATATTACATCTAGTTATAATGTTTAAACACTAAACCACTTATACTATGAATTGAGAACTTTATACTAAGAATGAGAACTCTAGCCTTAAAAACGATGATTTTTGCATAGAAAACACCAAAAACACCCTCCAAATAGAAAAGTGTTGATACGAGTATACACGTTTTTTTTTTCGGGGTAAAAAATAGAGCCATGGCCTAAACATCCCACAATGTTGTTTACAAAAACTTTAAAATCAACCCTTAAATTAGAAACATATTTTTTTCATCCGAATTACAACTTTTTTAAACATGCATATTAAACAAAAACAAATATTCAATCAATAATTTCACCACT
Organism: Pseudotsuga menziesii; assembly: GCA_001517045.1. Classification (NCBI taxonomy): domain Eukaryota; kingdom Viridiplantae; phylum Streptophyta; class Pinopsida; order Pinales; family Pinaceae; genus Pseudotsuga; species Pseudotsuga menziesii. Next base: position 179,681 of record LPNX010277201.1, read on the forward strand.
CTAACCATATAAAATCAAAGAAATTATGATGTGATTCATAATGAAATTATATATTAGACCACACAAGAACAAATGATTCATATAAATATTAAAAAACTTCTTTAAAATTTCAATTACAAACACCATATTAATAAAAAATATCTAAAATGTTCCATGTGAAATTATTCAAATTCATTCATGGATTTGTTAAAAGAATTATCTAAAAATTTGACCATTTAAGGAGGATGTTATTTTTCAAAACTATTTGTTAAAAAAGTTGTTTAAATTTTTTAGATTTATACCAAACAATTATTATAATTACAGTTTTTTATTTTCCAAAATCAAAATTTAACTATATTCAAATTATAGTTTTAAAGATACAAATGAATTAACCATCCTAATACCTATTCCTATCCCTAAGTTTTTTATAAAGTTTATAATAAGGTAGGAAGGATTTCCACTTCAAGAAGAGAGCTAATAACCTTATTGGAATCATCATAAAAAAAAATTTCACGAAAACTAAATGAAAGCGATGGAATTAACAAATTGGTCAGCTATGATTTACCTCTTTATAAATTTATGCGTTTCCCATTCCAAATAAAATTGAAACAAGTATAAGATCCATTTGGCCATATGGCTTTACAATATATATTTAATCAGTAAATAGCATAAATACTATAAACATAATATAATATAAAACAAGTATAAGATCCATTTGGACCTATGGCTTTACAATATATATTATAGCATAAAGGCTATAAAGATAACATAATATAAAGAAATTGACCTAAGGTTTCAATGGCTATTTCTAAAGCACATAGTAAGGTAACGCTTATATACATTAGTCGAACATATTAAAAAGAAGAAAACATAAATATCATACTTGGTCATCACAGAAATATTCAAACACTTGGAAATTCAAGAGTTGAAAAAATAGACCATACCTTGTCATCAAAGAAATATTTGAAACACCTAGAAATTCGAGAGTTGAAAGGCAATCTAACAAATACAAGTTACTCCAATTATCGTTTACAAGCCTTCAACTATTACGTGAAGGGTGATCACGTAAGCGCCTTGGTCATAGCACAGGACATAATATTTGTTGTTTTTAATGACAACATTAAGCGATCCTATATTAGTCCACTCCGTCGACTTGGAGAATTGTCACCTCTCATAGGGAACCCATAAAGGAGAGTTATCAAACTACGCTTGAATATATATTTCAACATCAATAATAATTATTTGAGAGGGGTTTTTATATAGTGGAAAGGAATATCTCCAACTCGAGCTGGAGGGGAGCTATTGGTGTTCCTCTTGACGCACCTGGTTCTGTTACACTCACATCTCATTATTTCCATGCAAATTATTAATATAAAGGGGGTCAAAATGATTGCATGAGAGGTAGTAAGATAAGGGTGATCTTAATTAGGGAAACAAATATTTTACATGCAGCAGAGTAATAAATGCTGTCGTAGCTACATCCTGGACCGTTGGATCTCAATCTGTTTGAGATCCAGTAGTTCACACTGCAGCCGCCACAACATTTATTACTATGCTGCATGTTGAATATTGTTTGCCCTTAATTAAAGTGCTAAAGTTGGAAGTGATTATATCGGGAAAAATACTCAAAAGCAAAATTAAACATGGTTGTAAAAACGATAGATTCAATGAGTTCTTGCCAATACCCAGTGCCGCTGAATAAGAACAATATTAAACTAAAGGCCCAAACAAATGAGATTCAATCTTCTTGTGGTTTTGGCCGGTATCCAATTTGCTTTCCAATTGCGCAAAGGGATGTTTTACATTTAGAAATTTTCCTTCGCATGGTCTGTAGTAACGCTACTTGTTTCTTAGGGATATATGGTACATCTACAAGGGATCCGCTTCCAATAGGAAAAATAAATTAAATATTAGAACGAATGATCCTTGCTTTCCTCGGGTCGGAATTGTTCTATCTCCAGAACTCACCTTCACTGAGCGTAAGTTTTATTTTACCCATTTTTTTTCCATTCCAAAAGATTCCATGCATTCCAATTGCATCAATTAAAACACCACAAAATACATAATATATCCATATTTTTGCAAAAAAACTTTGAAATAGGTTTGTGTTTGATGTATCTTCTGCAATCCCCCAAATTTTAAAATCCACAGGTATTGAAATAGTGTGGGAGCCTTACTATCTAGAAAAAGTAGATATGTCCTTGTTACATGCACACAAATCTATCCACATTTGTGATCGACAGGGGAACATTAACGTCCAATTTAAGCACCAAGTAGCAAAGCCATAAGTACGTAGAAGAATAAAGCTTGTAGGCTATCATTTATATAAATCTAGTAGTAATACATGGAATAAAAAAATGGCTGCTACACGATCTAGGCTAAGGGAACCCACCCTTTTCATGTAACTACCTCGAACCTTGCCTTGAAGGCTCACCCTATGAACCATGAAGAAAGGAGGATTGTGCAATAAGTGAACGAGTGGGAGTGAAAGGATGAACTGATTTTTAGCTAAAACTGGGTAGCCTTTGGATCCATCAGCGTCAACTGCACCAGCTTCTTTAGTCATTGCATCTCTGCCTAGATGTATTAGCTTATTCCTTTGCTCTGTTTGCTACTGAGGCATTTGGATATATAACTCGAACATTGTCACTCATCCCCATTGTATTGTATACATAGAATAGTACATGTATATAATTTCATCGGGCACTTCTGCTAAGGGAGGAGGGAGAAGGGAGCGGAGCTCCGCTCCCTTGGGTGCCAAAGGTCGCCCATAAGGAGGGACACGATTCTTAGAATCGCGCCGCTCCTTATGGGCGGCCTTTGGAACCCAGGGGAGTGGAGCTCCGCTCCCTTCTCCCTCCTCCCTTACCCTTGCACTCATCTCCATTGTATTGTATGCATAGAGCAATACATGTATATAATTTCATCTGGCACTTCTGCTAAGATTCATGATGTGTCAGGATTCTCCACGTCCATGGATGGAATCTCTACGGTATTTTTTTTCTGGACTGTGAAATGGAGACCACTGGAAGACCAACTTTATTTACACATGAAGACATATAATATTCTGTATTAAAAACATGAATATTATTCTTATTCTTATTCTACAAGCTAAAGTTTATTCATAGTGTGAAGAGGGAGAGCGTTCCTCTGAACCAACGATAGAGTCAATAATTTTTCTATAGGATGAAGAAGTCGAATTAGAAATTGAGCAATTGCTACAGATATTTCCCTCGGTTCATGTTAGAATATCCATCTTCCCCATTTTAAGCATGACCAGAATGAAGTTTGTGAAGAACATAGTCTGGTTGGATGCAAAGTTGTTCACGATGTTTTAAGTATCTGTGAAATCAAAGTATAGAGTCAGGTCGAAGGTGAAGAGCGGAGGTCCACATATTAATTGTTGTCGAAAATGTTTGGAGTGATGGTCACTTGTTACATTAACCACCGGGAAAATTGAATAAAGAATACTTGCAAAATTCACATCCATAGTTATATCAACAATTATGTCTCTTGTGGTGAGGTTATATAATCTATTCTCAAATGAGCTGCAATGAGAGAGTCCAATTGTGTGCCCACCTGATACTTTCAATGCTTGTCTCTTAAAACATAAATAATATCAAATTATTGTATATGATAAGTTTTCTAATGTTTAAGAAACCTTTTTTTAACCTGTGCTACAAAACTTTATAACCATGAAGCAAGAAATAGAAAATTTAAATAAGGTTTGATATATTATTTGAGATTTTGTTTACTTGATCAACAATATTAACATTAGAATATAGAAAATTTAAATACAGGGGGTTGGAGATATTATTTGAGATTTTGTTGAGTTGATCAACAATATTAACATAAGAATATATAACTGAAGTATGTGATGTCATCTTATCTTAATAAGTTTAGTTAAATATTAAATGCTACTTTGATTATGTGTAATAACCACTAAAATTATATGACATTATAAATATATTCAAATTTAAATGTAAGTGTATCAATGTTATTTTACTAAATATAAATGTAAGTGTATCAATGTTATTTTACTTTTATAAAATTGAAGATGTTAAAAATTAATTCTTACTTTTAATACACTTGAGACGGTTACAAGTTCATATCCAATGAGAAAGCATATGCACTTTTATCCTTTGATGCTAAGAGGTACATTCTACTTTGTCATGCTCCATGTGAGTGGATCAGAAAATAAAAAACGTGAAACCTGAAAGTGTTACAATATCTGTGGAATTTTTTCCCTTGGAATCAAGACCGGTCAACAAATATGTCAGGTTTTGAAGTTGGAGCAACTAAACTCTTAAGATCGACCCTGAGATTAGCATAGTCTAGGCTATCTCTGCACCCAAGTGGTACTAGATAATTTGGTCCTCCAAACTTCAAAACGAAGGTTTCTGTTAATCGAATCACAATGGAAAATGGAAAATGGAAAATGACTCTTCTGATGAACTATGAGAAATGGAACATGGGAGGAGGGAGGAAGAGGGGGGAGGAGGGATCTAAGCTCCCTTGGGTGCCAAAGGGTCACCCCTCACAAGCTGCGCAATTCATGCCATGAACTCATCTATATTGTATGCATAGATCGGTACCTGTATATAATTTCATGTAACTCTAGATTTATAAACCATCTTCTCTAATTTAATTGGCATTACATAAATACAGGACATTTCACATCGATCATTTGAAACCGAATTAGGAACTTCTGCCAAGATTCATGATGTGTCAGGCCTCTCCACGTCGATGGAATCTATGTCCGATTTGACTGGAATCCATCTACACCAGTATCAACATGGAAACAACTCCAACTATCATGAATCTTCTTATAAACTATTAGAAAATGGCTAGGCTCATGAAGAAATCTTCATATATGCACAATCTGAATGGTTCAGGGTCTCATAAGAATATGATGCATGATCCAAGAAGTGAGATACTGAACCAACAACCATGGATTAAGTAGCTTCCATCTCTACTACCTTCTATACTATGCAATACACAAATGCCTCTACCATCTAATTCTTCAAACCTCGTATTTTTCGCCAATGCATATTTTTTTGCTTTGTCATCTTCAAACGCAATTTCAATGACCCTGCTTAGATAGAATGAAAGAAGCCCATCGAGCCATATTATCCCCTTGTGTACATCATAAAGCATTAAGAAACAACAATACTACGACACTTAATAATTCGATAATTTTTTTTTACCTATACCCAACACTTTCTATAGTTTTTTTATACTTAGTTGACGGGGATCAATGATAAATGTTGTAGTTTTATATTTATTGTAGTTGGGTAAGCTCCATATAGGTAATGTATGTAAAATGTTAAAATGTTTAACATGAAGGAGCAACCGTAATTATTTTTACATATAGGATTAGTCTATTTGTTAGACGTTTTTTACTTTTTGGTGAAGTTTTAATTGGAATTAGGTTAATTTTTTTTTTCAAATCGGAATTGCGAACTATCCAAATCATTTTTTTTGAATCCATAAATAAATTCAGCATCCTCAAATACCCCAAGGGAACCAAAATTGTGGAAGTTTAACAACTATCATATCATATACCTTTTTAGGAATTAATCTAAAATTTCTACCATATTATATGAAAAACAAGCGAGAAAAATAAAACCTCACATTTCTAATGACATTGACAAATATATGGTATAATTTTTCTTGAATTTATGTGAATCATCACTTTTTCGAAAATATTATGAAATAGTATCATTTTTATACAAAAAAAACTCTGAAAATCCATTGAAAATGGTTTAAATGTCTTTATTTTCTCTAATTGTTTACAATTTTGTCAATAAAAATGTCTTATTTTAAAGAAAGATTTGCAAAATGTATATGGTTTTCATTATAACTTGCTTCTAAATGCATGTTCTTTTTTTAAATTTCTAAAAAATACACTTGAAAATAGAAATTAAAAATATTTTATGGCAAAGATGATTCAAAGGTCCAAAAAAATGCCTCAAAATGAAAATGTGTTATACTCGTATCAACCCTTTTTGAAACGGAGGTAATAATAGCTACTAAAATTAGGAGAGAGAAAAACGAGAACTGTGTCAAGTTCTCGTTTCATAGTATAAGTGGTTACTAGACCCTTATGTTTGGAGCATTATGTTAAGTTTAGACTCTAAAAAGGGCCTCCATAAAATTCAATCACATGACCTCCCTTACCATACTCTAATGCCTTAACCACTTGATCTAGCACACGACTATATGTCTAGTAACCCTATGAATATAGTATTATCTAAAGAAATGTTTTGGAAGTCGAGTCGAAAGATAATATAATTAAGTTGAAGCATGGATTTAGTTAAATAAAAATCGATGAGAAGGAGGATTTCACCTCCACCTCATAACAACCTAATTGAAGGTAAAGAAAATATTATCAATAAACATGTATGGGTATATTTTAAAATGAATTTAATTTTATATGCATAAATATATATATTGAATCTGATCCTAGAAATACTTATATATATTTACGTGATAACTCTTAGATTTAATGCATAAATATCTTCATGTGTTTTCTATATTCATTTGTTCTTGTTTAAACTGCTCCTATGCTGGTGGATGTGATCCACATTTATTGGATCTAGATTAGGTTATCACTTTTCTATATATGTAATCTTATTTCATTAATTCAATGAGTTGAGTGTTTCTCCTCCTGTGTGATTGAGTGAGCATTTATGCTCTACTGGTTTCCTCATTGGTTTCTCTGATTTCGTATGAGAGCCAAGTTGAGGGAACCATCTTGAGCACTAAAGGAAGCCATTGTTGGGATGTGAAAGTGTGTAGAATTGAACCGCTATAGTGCTGAGCGTGAATGTGAAAGGAGAGCATGCTGCCCCTGCTTAGAACTAAATTATTTATTTCTCCTCACGTGAAGAAATTGCAGCTTCATTTTTTTTCCATCTTGTTGAAGGTGCGGGGCGTAAGAGTGAAAGGAGAAATCACTGCTATTTTTTGTATAGACTACTCCTATGATTGAGATCATTAGGCCCACATGATAGGATAAAATCTCAGTAAAAGTGTTTTTATTGACAATTAAAATCATTGCCAAGGTGAGCGTTTTTCGTTTTCTCACCTCACCTCACGATCTGAAATTCATTCACCACCATTTTCAGTAAATAGACAAAAAAACATTTCTCTCCATCTCAATTTCTATCGGTGCCTCCACTCTTGATACATAGAGTGTCGACATCGTTGATATAGAAGGGTTTTGAGTGCCGACAATGCTTAACTGCATAAGGGTAAAAGCGTTGAATTGACCTCTCTTGCACGAATTTCTTACCAGCGCCGAGAAAGGTAAAGCTAAGTGCACCGGGTTATTTATTTTCCAGTGAAGAGGTGAGCTAGAAATTTTTTTTCTTGTCCTCTCCAGTTGAAATTATCTTTCCAGCATTGTAAAAATGGTAGATATGTCATTGGCCGATTTATACATTACTGAAGCATCAAAATTAAATGGGGAAAATTATGTAAATTCGAAATTCAAGCTAATTACTGTGCTTGAAGCTCTTAGTTTGTGGCCGATTGTGAAAGGAGGTGAACAGAATCCTATAGATCCGTTGTCTCTCTGAGATTGGGACTCGATGGAAACCCAAGCAAATATGTTTATTCATATGTTTGTAAAAGACAACATCATACCTCACATCAGAAATTCAAAGACGTCCAAAGACACATGGGACAAGCTGAAAGGTGTGTACGAGACATCTGACTCTAATAGAATTTTGTTTTTAAAGAACAAATTATTGTCTATCAAGATGGATGTGAATGAAACTATGAATAAATATCTCTCTCGCATCAAACACCTTCGATATAATCTGGGTGACATAGGTGAAGAAGTATCTAGTACTCATTTGGTATCTATCACATTAAAGGATCATTTGCCAGATTACAAAATATTCATCTCATCACTTGCAACAAGATAGACTCCTCCTACATTTACAGAGCTTGGCGGAATTCTGATATAAGACGAAGAAATGATGAAGATGTACGAGCCTGAATCTCAGTCTTCAGATCAGGTGTTGATGGAAAGAAGTTGATTCCTACACAGTTGTAATCACTGGAATCCACACAGAGGCAAGTTTCTTGCAAGACACAGAGGTATGTCACGCAATGAATCTAGTGCTAATAAATATGTTGTATGCCATTATTGTGGTAAATTGGGTCACATAGCTAGAGATTGTTTTAAGAAGATAAACAATGATTCCAATAACATATAGAGAAAACATAATGGAAATTATGTTAGAAAATACACCTGGGATGTCAATGGATTTAAAAACCTAAGACTGATTATATCTGAACATGCTTTGTGTGCTGACATAGAAGATGAAATTGTATGGTTCATAGAATCATGTGTATCTACCCACATGTCCTATAATAATGATTGGCATGATGGGTATTATGAAAAGTCTAATGGCACACACATCTATCTAGGCGATAACAGGTCTCACAAAGTCCTAGGTTATGGAGTGATAAGTGTTAACCTACTTGATGGATAGTTTAAACAGATACATAATGTGATGTATGTCCCTAGCATCAAAAAGAACTTAATATTTGTTTCAGCTATCACTGATAATGATATGAAAGTTGAATTTGATAAATACAAGTGCCATGTGAAATATGTCCAAGATCATTACAGGGTAATAGATACAGGATCCAGACTTGGTGGATTGTACAAGCTGGATGCAATCAAGGGCAATCATCAGGCACTAGTAGCATCAACTATTTCACATGTCGAATTGTGGCATCAAAGGTGTGGACACCTCAATCAGAATATTCTCATGTTATTACAAAAAAAGTCAATGGTTGAGGGTCTTCTTGTTATAAAAAATGATCATATTGAATGTGCTGCTTGTGCTCTTGGCAAACAACACCGAAATGAATTTCCTAACCATGAAGAGAAGAGATAGAATGAACTCCTTGAACTAATACACACTGATGTTTGTGGACCTATGCAGACCAGATCACTTGGTGGTGCTTGGTACTTTCTCATATTTGTTGATCATAGATCCAGGTTCACATGGGCTTACTTCATCAAAAGGAAAAGCAATGTATTCGAATACTTCAAGGAATTCAGAATCAAAGTTGAGAAGCGGATAGATAAATACATTAAAATCCTCATATGAGACCAAGGTGGTGAGTACACTTCTTGAGCTTTCAGAAGGTACTATACAAAAAATGGAATATGACAACAATTCATAGTCACTGATACACCTCAGCAAAATGGAGTTGTTGAAAGGAAAAACAGAACATTGGTGGAATGTGCTCGCAACATGCTCCAAGGTAAGAACATTTCAAATGGTTTTTGGGCTCAGGCAATAAACACTGCTGTGTACTTAAATAATAGGTGTCCAACAAAGAAACTATAACTTCAAACCCCATTTGAAGTCTTTTATGGCTATAAACCTATAATTAGTCATTTAAGGATATTTGGTTCTAGGGATTTTGCACACCTACCTAAAGATTACAGAAGGAAATTGGATGCAAAATCCATAGAATGTATCGTTGTTGGTTACTGTGATGATCAGAAAGCATATAAACTCTTTCATCCTAGTTCGCACAAATTGATTTCTAGTAGAGATGTTGTATTTCATGAAAATACAGATATGTGTAATAGGATGAATAATGCTAATGATGAACTGATCCTAGATGAGCATGTCAGAATAGATTAAATTCTTCAAAAAGTGCAGGATCAGTAGCATGTGCTAGAACAACAACAACTTCACGAACATGAATCAATCATGAGTGATACCGCCTCAGATGATGAAACAACAGAAGACAGAAGAATTATGGATGGAACCCCAACAGGTACTGTAGTACCTAGAAGGTCATCTTGTCAAACTCATCCTCCAATAAAGTTTAGAGATTATGCCTTGATGACTAATATAATGAATGTCATAGAGCCATTAAACTATGAACAAGCCAAAGAGAAGGAAGAATGGGTAAGTGCAATGAATGAAGAATATAATTCTATTATGAGAAACAAAACTTGGGATTTAGTAGAATTACCCAAAGATAAAGTATCCATAGGATCAAAATAGCTATTCAAATCTAAACTTAAAGGAGATGGTAGTATTGACAAGTTCAAGGCAAGATTAGTTGCAAAGGGTTATTCTTAGCAAGAGGGGATTGACTTTGAAGAGACATATGCATCAATAGCTAAGTTAAATACAATCAGATTGTTAGTTGCATTAGCTACTAAACATAACTAGAGAATACACGAGTTTGATATCAAATGTGCATTTCTAAATGGTGATTTAAAAGAGGAAGTATACTTAGTGTAGCCTGAAGGTTTTGTTCAGAAAAGATAGGAGCAACTTGTGTGCAGGTTAAAGAAAGCGATCTATGGAGTGAAACAGGCTCCTAGATCATGGTATATCAAGATTGACACCTTCTTCAAACAACAAGGATTTCTCAAAAGTAGAAATGATTCAAGCTTATATATGGGAAATGTTTGCTTGATATCTCTATATGTGGATGATCTTATCACTACAGGTGGAGCATATCAACTAGTTGCAGAAATTAAAAGTAATTTGTCACAGGAATTTGAAATGAAAGACCTAGGTGACTTACATTATTGTTTAGGCATTGCTTTTTGGAGAGAATCTAGTAAAACATTCATCACTTAGAGCAAATATGGAAGGGAAATACTTGACAGGGTTCAAATGAATGAATGAAAATATATATCCACTCCTTTGGATCAAAATGTCAAATTATACAATAGTGATGGATCTAAAGAAGCTCATGGTACTCTGTATCGTCAACTAGTGGGTAGTCTGAACTACCTCACTACTACAAGGCCAGACCTATCATATTATGTTATCATCCTTAGTCAGTTCTTAGCTAAGCCATGCAAAACACATTGGAAAGCTGCAAAGCACGTCCTAAGATATTTAAAAGGAATTGTTGATTATGGTCTTTTTATATACTGATGTATCTATCTGATGTTCAGTTGGCAAGTTACTCTAACTCTGACTTGGCAGAAAATCCCGATGACATAAAACCCACTTCTGAATATGCCTTTAACATTGGTTCGAGAGTCATATCATGGAGTATAAGAAACATCCAACTATTTCTTTGTCATCTATAGAAGTTGGATACAAAGCCATCATACAAAGCATTAACTAGTGTTACTTGTGAATCCATTTGGTTGAGGCGCATTCTCGAAGAAGTTGGAATACAACAAAAACAAGCTACCATAATCGAGTGTGACAATCAAAGCTCAATTAAGCTGGCACACAATCCAGTCTATCATGCGAGATCTAAACATATTGAGCTGCAACATCATTTTGTTAGAGAGAAAATTGAGTCTCAAGAAATAGAAGTCATTTATTGTAACACAAGTCAAAATGTTGCTGATGTGTTTAGTAAGCCTATTGGAGTGATTCATTTTGAGGATCTTAGGAAGAAATTAAGTGTTTTTAAAAATCTCTTTCTGCATTAAGGGACATTAAGGGAGGCTGTTAAATTTAATGCAGAAATATCTTCATGTGTTTTCTATATTCGTTTGTTCTTGTTCAAACTGCTCCTATGCTGGTGGATCTCATCCACATTTATTGGATCTAGATTAGGTTATCACTTTTCTATATATGTAACTTTATTTCATTAATTCAATGAGTTGAGTGTTTCTCCTCTTTATAATTGAGCAAGCCTTTGTGCTCTATTGGTTTCCTCATTGGTTTCTCTGATTATAACAACCTCGACGGTCAATATTACATGGCGGACCTAATCATTAAGTTTTAATGAAACTTGCCATGTGATTTATCCTTGGAGAGAAGTCTTATGTGCGAAAAGAAACGTGTAAGCCCTTTCCACCATTTGTCTCTTCGGGAAACCAAAGGGATTCGTATTTAAACGTTTTACAATTCACTTAAGAGGGGGAACCTTCTGGGAAAACGAGGGGGGATTTCTCTTCATGGAAGAAAAGAGTTGGGATCTGGAAAAAAAATACTCATTCCAGGGATTCTGAAGAGAACACTTTTCCTTAACCTTTTCAGGAAGAGGTCTCTCGAGTTATACGGTAGGCGTTTTATCATATCTACGTTTTTACCTCTTTTATATGTTTGATTTTATAAACCAATCTGTACATCGTGATGTCTACTTTTGAGTGATAAATGGATCTGGAGATTTATATCGTGATCTATGTAAACAAGTCATTGCGTGGGGTTGAATTTATAAACGGTAGATAGATCGTGATCTGTATAAACAAATCCGCTTACGTTTGAATAATAAACGGATATGAAGATTTACATCGTGATCTATGTAAACCAGTCAATTCCTCGGGTTAAATTTATAAAAGGATCTATATATATACATAGATCATAACCTCTATAAAGGAATACTGCCATGTTTGAATGATAAATAGATTTGAAGATTTATATTGTGATCTATGTAAACAAGTAATTTCTAAGGCATTGGCTGGGGTTGAATTTATAAACGAATATATATATATATATATCGTGACTTCTGTTAACAAGTATGTCTGCATTTTGAACCATAAACGGATCTGCAGCTATATATCGTGGCCTCTGTAAACACGTTTGCATGTGTTTTGAATGATATACGAATCTGTATATATATATATATATATATATATATATATATATATCATGGTCTTTTGGGTTAATGTGTAAACAAATGTCTGCTCGCATTTGAATTATACACCAAATTGTAATGTGTGGATCGGTATGGTCTTTTGGGTGAATGTGTAAACAAATGTCTCCGCGCATTTGAATTATATACACCAAATTGTAATGTGTGGATCGGTACAACCTTCAACACTAGAGATATGGGATTGGTGTGTATGCGTTTTAATTTTTTAAATGGTTTGATAATTGAGTGTGCAATACCCTGCATTGGATATGTGTAATCGTTTCCCTGCCCTTTTTTCATGGTTAAAAATGAAACAACCAGGGAGTACTCTATAGATCCACCCTTTTCTGTGTGTTATTATTTATTGGTTACTAACTCGGTGGATAACGGTGCAACCCTCTCTAGTTTTGGTTATGTTCACTTTAAAAATATAGTTATAGTTATATTTATTTCCCACATGGCTGTGGCTTCGGTTACATTATCAAGTTAAGAGAGGGTCGAGCCCACCTTTATTTGGTGTGAACTCTTTTTTGGTTCAAATGCCTAATGCATGAAAGCTTGTTAGTCTTCTCTCGTTGGAAAAAGAACTATACTTTATTTGATTCCTATAACAATTTTTCTCATATACGTTCAGAAGAAGAGCTAACCCCATTCCACGTGAGACTTCCATGCTTTATATGGTCCCCATCTTATAAACAAATCAAGTTTTAGTCTTGTATGATCTAGGAGAATATCAATAGAAAATAGTTGGGTGATCTCAAAGGGAGATCGACCCTTGAAAAATCTATCACTTTTGTTTAAATGCTATCTTTATTTTGTGCCTCGTAACTCCTAGTTAGCTTTTATGATTTTATTTATTTATTTATTATAAAGGAGTGGTTGAACATATATATCAAGTTTAGAGATCTTTAGAAGGCTTCTAGTTATTCCTTACCTTAATGGATTTGTGTCCCAGTTCGGGGGTGGCTCTAGGAAGAGTAACATATGCCAAATAGAGTCTATGGTTGGGAGGAAAGTCGAAGTCTAGTTTTCAACATATTAAGCCTTTTGGATTGAAAAAGTAACTCTTAATGATTAGTTTGTTTATTTCCTTCTTTAGTAGTGTATGATCCTAAAATGATTTATAATTATCCTGATGTTTTATGGACTAACATGATTGTCGACAAGTTGTTACTGCAAATAATGGGATCCAATTGTTGAAAGGAATTAGACTAATGCCATGAAGACATTATGGAGGAATCATTTTTACATGTGTACATATTGTATAAGTTAGGTTTCTTTTATCATGAGAAGTTGTTACTGCAAATAATGGGATCCAATTGTTGAAACGAATTAGACTAATGCCATGAAGAAATTATGGAGGAATCATTTTTACATGTGTACATATTGTATAAGTTAGGTTTCTTTTATCATGAGAAGTAATAAATTTGTCTAACTTTGTTTTTCTTTCAATAGACGACTCGGGAGCCTTATATTTCATCTCCTATGATTTGTGCCTAGGACTTCTGGTACATTATAAGGTTACTAGTTATGGAGTATGTTATCGGTAACTAAAATAACATGTTTAACAGGTAATTTCCATTTCATTCATAGTACCATCATGTGACTAACATAACGCATGTGGCTTATTTACCAATATAGTATTAAGTGTTAGGAAATAGCTAATTAAAGAAATACTAAGAACCTTTTAATGCATGTGTGTATTTGAGTTTACTTCAAAGTTTGAAGGATGTCTTAAGGACATACATGAATACTCACGTATGGGAATCATTACAATAAGTATATGAGCACAGGGTAAATTATGTATGGTAAAATAATCATACGCCTTTGTACATACCTTGTCTAGTTAAGAGACACTATGGTGTTTGGCTTAAATGAGAATTAATAACTCATATTTTGTCTAATATTTAAAGTACTCAAAGTATATCTATGGAAGATGTACCATATATATATATATATATATAT
>LPNX010277201.1:194501-305709 GCA_001517045.1 Pseudotsuga menziesii
CTTCTTGTAGAGCATTCACATATTGGTGTTGGTCATCAACGGAAGCTACTTAATCATTCTTACTGACATGTTTATTTGCATGTACCCAATATGCATCCTTCATTTCTTCTTCAAAATTTGTGGGGTTAGAAGGAAACAAAGCATAATGTAGAAGGATCATCACTAACACGCGTCTTCTCATAGATCTCCCTCAAACTTCTAGTTTTTGGTTTTGGGGTGTACTTTATGTTGTTGTTTCTTTTGAGTTGCTATCAACTGTCTATTGTTCATTCTGAGCAACTGTTGCAGCTTCTTTGCTGCTATCCAATGTCTCTTGCAACCTAGATCTCTTCTATGTCATGAGGCTCGATTCAATCAAGAATAAGAGTCAATGACCAATGCTTTCAGCACCCAAGATTCCCTCAACATAGTTTGAGGAAGAGGAGGATGAGGTAGAGGAAGAAGAGGTCAAAGGTCTCTAGCTACAGAAGAAAAAAAATTCATAGTCATGAACATTTAGATCATTCAGAACACTCTCACAACTCTCAAGGTAAGAGGGGGAGAGGCAAGATATGGACCAATAAGGGCAGTATTCAATGGAACTACTACAAGAAGTATGGACAATATGGACTAGAATGCTGGAAAACGAAAGAAGACCAGAACAATAACTAGGACAATAGAAGATCAAATGTCTCTAAAGAAGAAAAAGGCTCATCAGAGGTGATGTTTCTCTCTTATCAAGAAATTGAAGACCACTGCAGCACAGAACTACGACTACTAGATAGCGGTTGCAACAATCACATGACATGTAACAAGTCACTATTCTCTAGTTTGGATATTTCTAGTGTCATGAATATTAAGCTAGGAGATGAACTTCGGGTTCCAATAAAATGAAAAGGTACTATCCATGTTCTTACAAACAAAAATGAAAAGAAGTTTATTCATGAGGTGTTCTATGAACCACATTTGAATGTCAATATGATTAGTATAGGTCATTTACTTCAGAACCAGTATGATATTCAGTTTTATGATACTAAATGTTATATTTATGATAATTTCCTGAGTAATAGACTCATAGCCAAAGTTGAAATGACCAAGAATAGAATATATCCTCTCAACCTCAGGATTTCTAACCTTGTACAGTCTGTAGCCCATATAGTTTCTATCCTATATGAATACTGGTTATTGAACTATAGATTCGGTCATATTCCTTTCAAGAGTCTCAATCTCATACACAAAGAGTCAATGGTCCAAGGGTTACCAGTTCTTCATGAACAATTTAGCTCCTATGAGGATTCTATCACTAGTGAACATCGAAGGGACAACTTCCCCACTTCCGCATCTTGATCCAAATAACATATTGAGTTAGTTCCTATAGACCTCTGTATACCCATGAAAACCCAATCCATAGTAGGTATTTTTTATTTTCTATCCTTTATTGATGATTTCATCAAGAAAATATGTATTTATTTCCTCAGGAATAGATCTAATACCTTCTCCAGGTTCAAAGAGTTCAAGGCTCCCACTGAGAAGCAGTCTATCAATTTCATTAGAACCATTAGTTTTGATGGTGGAGGTGAATATGATTCACATGATTTCTTATATTTTTATAAGGAGCATGGAATCTAGAGATAGTTAACCACGAGATACATTGCACAACATAGTGGAGTTGTTGATCGAAAGAACCAGACCATCATGAACATGTCTCATATCACGTTGTCCCACAAGAATCTATCAGATGAGTATTGTGCTGAAGATCTTGCATTCCTAGACTATTTTTTCAACACATCACCCATGGTGTGTATCCATGACAATATTCCTGAAGAAGCATGGAGTGGCGCTAAAATTAGTGTCACAAATATCCGAATTTTTTGTAGTATTGCATTTGCACATATACCTAATGAAATCATAAAAAAGTTGGATAAGGAAAGTGAGCATTGCATCTTCATTGGTGACAGTGAAAAACACAAGGCATACAAACTATATAATCTTGTCACCAAAATGTTTTTGGTGAGAAGAGATGTAAAATTCATTGAAGACAAATGCTCGAGTGATCCTTCAGACATACAATAGGAGGAAATTTCATGTCTTCTAGATATACCTATTAGACTCCCAATATTGGAAATACAACAGTAATAAGAAACACCAGCGGAGAGTCCACCACAACACCAGAAAACTAGAAACTTGAGAGAGTTATGTGAACAGACTCCATTTCTTGATGAGCAACTTTAGTATGCTCTATTCTCCTGTCAGCCCACATCTTTTAATGAAGTAGTGAATGATGCAAAGTGGGTAAAATCCATGAATGAAGATATTGATGTAATAGTGAAAAACTAGACTTTGGATCTTGTTGACATCCGTGTAGACAAAACCAATATTAAAGTCAAAAGACCAAACTAAATGAAAAAGGAGAACTTGAAAAGCATAAGGAAAGGTGGTTGCCAAAGGATATGCACAATAGTATGGTGTAGATTATGATGAAACATTTTCTCTTGTAGCAAGGATGGATACCATCAGAGTAGTACTTGCCATTGCAGCTCAAAATCAATGGCATGTGTATCAAATGGATGTCAAATCGACATTTCTTAATGGTATTCTTGAAGAAGAATCTTATGTAGACCATCCACCTAGTTATAATGTCAAAGGTCATGAATACAAAGTGTTTAAGATGGAAAAAGGCCTTGTATGGTCTAAAATAAGCTCCACAAACTTGGTACAGTAGGATTGAATCTTACCTCATAAAAAATGGTTTCAACAAAAGCAACAATGACCCCACTATGTATGTCAAAATAGAGCAAGGTAAAAGCTTGATGGTATGTCTTTATGTTGATTGCATGATTTACACTGGTAATTTAATGCTTGAATATTTCGAACATTCATGAAAAAGGAATTTGAAATGACTGATCTAGGACTAATGAAGTAATTCCTTGGCCTAGAATTTACTCAAACTGATAAAGTTATTTTTATTTTCAAGCATAAGTATGCGACTCATTCTTTTCATAGATTTATAATGGGTAAATTTAAACCAACAGAAACCCCTATTTCTCTTGGCACCAAGTTAACTGAGAATGATGATGGACCAGAAGTAAATGATACTCTCTATAAACGAATGGTAGGAAGTTTAATGTACTTGATTGCAAATAGACTTGATTTGATGTATGTTGTTAGCCTTATTTCCATATTTATGTTGGCTCCCAAAGACTCTAACTAGAAAGTTGGAAAATAAATTCTGAGATATGTTGCAAGAGCACTTGGGTATGGCCTCTTCTACACTCATACACCAAACAATACTCTCACATGGTACACTGACAATTATTTTGTAGGTAGTATTGATGATAGGAAAACTACATTTGGCTATGCTTTCCATTTGGGTACAAATATTATATCTTGGGCATCTTAGAAAAATCCCATTGTCAGCATGTCTTCTGCATAAGCAAAATATGTAGCAGTCACCATGGCAGCTTGCCATGCATTTTGGATAAGAATACTTTTAAAGGATACAGGACACATTGAAAAGGATTTCACTTCTATTTTCTGTGTTAATAGATTTTCAATATAGTTGTCCAAACATAATGTATTTCATATAAAAATCAAACACATTGACACTCACTATCATTCATTCGTGAGTTAGTCAATGATGGACACATTTCTTACTGTTTATGGCTCTAGGAGCAGTTGGATGACGTGTTCACCAAACCATTGGGAACATCAACATTTGAATATCAAAGAGAGCACTTAGGCATTGACAATGTTGAATATGTACTACCAGTTGAGATTAAGGGGGTGTGTTGAAGATTGTAATCCCAACGATTAGTTAGTTAGTTAGTTGAGTGACCCATGTTATTTTTCTTACCTATGGTATTCAACCATAGTATTGTTCTATTGTATTCCTATATAAGTTGTTGATTAATAATGAGAAGGCGATCAATACGTCGATTGTGTTTTTTGCTCTATTTTTTGTTCTCTAATACTTTAGTGTTATGTATTTGCACAAACCCTAAACCGGTTTACAATCATGCATCTACCCGAAACTACCAACCTTCAATGTCAAAGAAAGTATTCATGCTTCTCAAACTATCCTTTTGTTGTGGCATTCTTCTTGACTGACTCTAAATGTTGTTAGAATTATCAAGAGATCAAACCCCTCATATGAGTCTCATATCCGACCATTATGGCATGTACTAAGGTCATACCGGATTCATTCAAAGAAACCACAAAACCCATTGGTCAGAGGAAAAAAATGTTTTATCCATTGTTGTAGTAGTTGTTTGGCTCTTTTGGCTTTGAAGAACTCTAGTATATTGTGTGTTTTGGAAATAATGAAGAATCTTTGCAATATGTTACGAGCATAATTGTGGATGTTTAAAAACAACCACTTGGCTCATGTTCCATGCCCCTTGGGGTAGAGGTTCATGTTTTCTGGGTAAAATGGATGTAATGTCCCTAAATTTTGAAAAAAAAAATATAATTAGGCTAGTCAAATACTACCTGTGCTAGACATTATCTAAACTATGTGGAAATTGTTGTACTTTGTTTACTATACTATACTTCTTGTAAGTTGCTCTTACATCCTTCTTTCATAATTCCCGATGTGGTTATTAATGTATTATTTATGTTTTCATGATGTTGTTTACTATATTGATATATGGTTATGCATTTATACGTATGTTATTTATTTTGATTATGTATTGAGTGGTTATAAAGTTCAATTACTATTGTATAAACAATTTTGACTTAAATTGTTGTTGGAGAAGTGGTGGAGTGGCGAGACATGTTTCCATTGTAAACACGAGGAAGGTAACTATTTTCTACTTGGCACCACAAGGCTTACTTCGTTCTTGCAAACTAAAGAATTTCTTTCCTTGTTGCGTGTAGGTGCACTCGACAATGGGAAACTGCTTACAAAATATGATACTTCCCATTTCTTCGCTAGCACTCGGCTTGGAGGATGACAGTTTTACAGATCTATCCTAGTGACAAATATTATGCTTTTTAGATGATATGTATGCCCTCCTAGATATTCTACTAGCGTATGTGGCATGGTTTACTCCCATTATTTTTATGGACTCTACGACAGTGATTTAACTTCTGTTATACTTCTCATTTATATGGCACACACGGTATTAATACTTTGTAATTTGGTTCATGCTCTAACATAGTCTTGGTGTATGCTTTTAATATGGTTTGTGTAAAAATTTAATACCTTTTCCTATATTCCTTCATAAAATATTTTATATTCCATGGACTATAGCTTAAACCCTATGTATTTGATACACATTTGGGATTTTGTAAAGCACATTTCTTTGAACAAGGTTTAAGGGGTGGAATGAACTATACTATATGGGTTTTGAATTGTGTTAATGGAGACCAAGGTGGCAACATACATGTATATTGGAATTCATGGCCTTCAGTCTTAGGGCTTGGGCTCTCATGTTGGTTTGGTCAATTGTAACATGCTTGCATGATCTCTACCTCTGCGCTTTGTGTTGGAGTGAATCTTGGAAGGTTGACATGTGAAAGGTTTGTATCCACTCTACTTTCATAGCGTTGTTTTGTGTTTTTCAGTTTGGTTCAAATATTACTTCTTATCGTGGATTTATTTTATGTTTTAGGGTGCAAGGTTTGAAGAAAATGCGGTTCATGGGTCGCTCTGAGGGAAATACCATACCCATTACTAGCAATCCCTACTGTACAATTTCAAAACTTGGCCCTCTCTCGCTTGGTTTTTATGAAAGGGTTTAAAACTCATCGTGGGTATGAATGTTTGGCTCTGGTTTTAATGCATGCATTTTGAGAAAGAGATTGTTTGTAATTAAAATGTAGAGCATCAGATCTGCATGAAGGATTTGGGGTTTATGTTAGGGTTTATTCCCTTCGGTCCGAGACTTAATGTATGTTGGATTTTGTTCATGGGCTCTGTGTAGAAATGTGGCCTTGGTGAATGATCCCAAAATATATGAATTCAAATTTTGTTTATGTTTGGATATGCAAACAACACCATTTATTGCAATGGTGCAAGGTCGGGGTTATAAGATTATCGAATTTTTTTTTTNTCTTGTTGTAAGTTATTATGTGGAAAAGTTGGCAGTGTTGTTTGGCCTTGGGGCCATGCTGTAAGTGGCATTGGCATTCCCACCAATAGAGATGCAATTGTGCAATGACTTAATGTTTCCATGGTTGATTTGTTGTTTATGGTTATGATATGTATTTAAATGGTAATGGACGAGACTCTCAGGATAACCCTTTGATTATATAACAATTCTATTGTCATAGCATTAATAGGGTTTTTGATTTATGGATGCTCTATTATGTAAATGGACGAGGGACACGAAAATGATTATTGTGTATAAATTACTTTAGGGCTTTTCCATCTATGTAGAGATTAGGTGAATTTAATTATGGACTATGTATTTATATAGCATAGTCTGTTTGGTAGTTAAATGCTACAACATTTAGTAGGAAAAGAATGAATCCTACATGATTCGATATGCTGATTTTGTAACCAAGTGGACTCCATAGGATTTTATCATGGGTCGCAATGATTATAAAACAATTATTACTACGTAGGTTGATAATGCATTCCTTCCTACAGGAATCGACCCTGTGATTTATTGGTTAATTGGATTGTGTTTTAGTTAGTCCTGTATATAACATTATGGTTGATTTTATTATGAATGTAACATATGTATGTTGATTCTTGTTTATTTAAAACATAAAATTCATACCATTAGATGGTCTCGTTACTATGTATGTGTATTCAATTTATGGATTTATTTTGATTATTATTTATAACCTCATATCATTAGATGGTATCGGTATATTGATTGTAGATTTGGTTTTAATGTTTAATTTCTACATATGGATTAATGTGATTATATTGTGGTTTAGTTAGATTATAGATTCATACCATTAGAGGTCTTGATTGCTTGACTTTTTAACATTTTAATTTTTTATCTGTTTATGGTACTCTTTATATTATTTAATGGAAATTATTTCTTTCTTAGGGTTATAAATATAAAATAAACCCTAAAATATCCTAACAGGGCATATACTAGATAATGGAATGGAAAAACATTAAGAATCTCATAGTCGTATGGTGAAGCTATTCCAATGGCTAAAAACATGCACACTTAAATGCCCAACATTAACAAATTCATAATTAGATATGACCTATGTATATATAATTGAATCACTTGGGAACTACCAGGTTTCACCCAACCATGACCTAGAACCGTTCCTGGTTTTCCTCTGGACCCCCCCAAGATGGTTCCAACATGCAAGTAGATTAGAGATCCTACAGTAAGGCTTCCCTAACTAGGATATCAGGTCTAAATCAATTCTCCTTTTTCCTCTTATGAAAAATGTTATGCAAGAAGTGTCTTGAGAATAAACATGAAGATATAATGATTCACTGAAAAGATGGAACAAATCCCCAATCCTATCTTTGGCTTGGGTCTTTATAGGAATGCTTTTCAATCAAAGGTGTATTTAAATCAAGAATTATTTGATTTTTTGATTTAACCCTTTTATTCAATTTAGGTATTTTTTTTTAATATTTAACTTAAGAACTTTTAACTAGTTCCTTATTTGGACTTTTGTAAGTATCGTACTATTTAATTATTTTTAAGTAATAATAATAGTAAATGGTGCATCTCTTTCTTTTCATACTTTTAATATTATTACTATGTTTATTCTTATACATACCATGTATAAAATATATACTTAAATATATATATGTTTATATATATATATATATATATATATTATTTGATAACATTTGTCTTTAGGTATCATATAACAAGATCCCTAAACTTATGATACTTTATTCATTAAGATCGTCAGGTAGGTTGTTAGTTCTACTAGGATAGGAAACTCTAAACATCTTTGAATGTTGGATTCCCTCATAAAACATGGTAGTTCTTTAGTAATAGATGAGATACAGAAATTCAACATTTCATTTAATCACTTATAAATAAGTCAAATGAGATCAATATTTTACTCGAGTCATTTTAACTCGACATAGTTAATTATTTTCAGTAACTCCTAGAGCTAATCCAGAGCCCATACTCAACGCTAAAAATAGGGAGTTGTAAACTTGGTGCAATTCTAGAGCTCCTCTCTCAACACTAATGCTAGAATGTACTTGTAGGATACACCTAGGGATACAATGGCCAAGGATCCAATGTTCCAAAGCTTATGCTCAACATCAACTTGGAAGGCTCCAGGGTTTATGCCCAACACTTCCAATTATCTTGTCATGTTCTTCAAAGATTCTTGCTCAACACAGAGTTTTTCATAATTCATGTGTTCCAGAGCTCCTCACTCAATACAACATAAACACTCATGTGCTCTAGATCTTCTCACTCAACACAACATAAACACTCGTGTTCTGTAGAGATTCTTGCTCAACACAACATGCGAACTCATGTGCTCCATAGCTTCTCACTAAACACAACATTAAATACTCATGTGTTCCAGAGCTCATCACTCAACACAAAACATCTCATCAATCATGTGCTTCAGGGTCCATGCCCAACACATAAAATCATACATAAAACATATGTAACTGAATTATGCCCAATATATCAAATATATAATCATATTCATATGCAGTGGGGTCCTAGACCCAATATATCAAAATAAAACATCAAAGTAACATCATAGTCAACGGGGCCCATGCCCATAAGTGTTAGGTCAAAATTTGGGAAATTACAATGGGGTAACTTCGTATGTGATTTTTGGAGGATTCAATATATCCGGGCATTGTATATGATCAAAGGTAATTTTGAACCATCTTCACTAGATCCTGATCTAGAAGTCTTCTCTGAAACTGGATGGCCTTCAGTGGGTGATGTCGATGAACTAGTTGCACCTATTATGAAAGCCAAAACTTATAAAGGGAGTTTGATTCAGCTACTTGCTAAGAACTAGAGAACTCCTTTCAAATCCACTATTGTTTTTCATCCTTACATATTTTCATTTTTCAATGAGGATATGAAGCATGGAATGGTCGAACCTCCTAGAGGAACTATGGGTTATTTCAGCTAGATGGAACTACATTTTACATTTTGGGATTAACTAGATCATTTTGTGGAACTGTAGTTTACATGTAATATCCTGAATTTTGGACCTAACACTTATGGGTATGATCCCCATTGATTATGATGTTACTTTGATGTTTTAATTTTGATATACTAGTTCAAAGACCCCATTGCATATGAACATGATGATTTGTTTAATATATTGGGTCTAAGCCAAATTGCATATGATATATATATGATTGTTTGTGTTTCGCATTGACCCTAAAGCACATGATTGATGAGATGTTTTTTGTTAAGTGAGGAGCCATGGAGCACATGAGTAATTGATGTTTTGTGTTGAGTGAGAAGCTCTGGAGCACATGAGTATTTATATTTTTTCTGAGTGAGATGCTTTGGCGAAGATGAGTTTTGAGACATTTGTGTTGAGTATGAAGCTCTCGATCACATGAAAAGATAAATTGGAAGTGTTGGGCATAATCTCTGGAGCCTTCCAAGTTGATGTTGAGATTAAACTCTGGAATATCAGATCCTTGGCCATTGTATCCATAGGTGTATCATACAAATACATCCTACCATTAGTTTTTAGCGAGGAGCTCTCGAATTTCACTAAGTTTTTAACACCCTATTTTTTAGCGTTGCGTATGGACTGTGGATAAGCGCTAGGAGTTACTTAAAAGAATTAATTATGTGACTCAAGTAAAATATTGATCTCATCTGACTTATTTATAAATGATTAAATGGAATCTCGAATTTATGTATCTCATCAAGTCCTGAAGAACTACCATGTTATACAAGGGAATCCAACATGCAAGGATGTTTAGAGTTTCCTAGCCTAGTAGACCTAACCACCTACGTGACGACCTTAATTGAAGAAAGTGTGATAATTTTAGGGATCATATTATATGATACCTACAGACAAATGTGAACAAATAATATATATATATATATATTATACATGGTATGTATAAATATTGAGCACAGTAATAATACTAATAGTATAAGAAATAAATAAAGGCTCCATCTATTATTATTATTACTAAAAGATAATTAAACATTATAACCTATAAAATTTCCTAAGTTAAATATTAAAAAGGCCTAAATTAAATAAAAGGGTTAAATCAATAAATCAAATGATTCTTGATTTAACTGCCCCTTTGACTAAAAGTATGCCTATAAAGTTCCAAGCCAAAGAGAGGCTTGAGGATCGCATCCATCTTTTTGGCGATTCATTCTTTTTGCGTAATTCTTCTCAAGAGAGTTCTTGTAGAAACATTTTTTCCTAAGAAGAAAAAGGACAACTAATTCAGACCTTATATCCCAGGTAGGGAAGCCTTATCTTAGGAGCTCTAAGCTAATTCCATGTTGGAACCAACTCAAGGGATCCAGATTAGAAACAGGAATGGTTCCGGGTCATGGTTGGGTGGAACGTGGTGGTTCCCAAGTGATTCGGTTAACTATACACAGGTTGGATTTGTTTTTGAATTTTTTAATGTTGGGTAATTGAGTTTGCTGGTTTTCAGCCATTAAAATAACTTCAGCTTGCATGTATGAGGTTCTTTATTTTTCCCTCTCATTGTCTAAATACATTTTCGGGTTCAGTATTTAATGATGTTGTTTCCTAGTTTATTTCCAACGTTAATTTCTTGTTTTGTAACTTAAGGGTTGACAATTTAGTTCTAAATCTATGTCTGCATATTTATTTCCTGTTTAGAATATTTTATGTTTCATTTCTAAAACACTAGCTATGAAATTTATTTCATGTCTAAACATATTCAAGGGTTTTGTCCTTCCAATTTAATTCTGCATTCTATTTGCTAGCTTAAAATTTGTTTTCCTAATACTTAGAACTACTCTAAACAAATTATTTATGTATATTTATCTATGGATTCTACTCACAGGTTTCATATTTCCAGCAAACCTATAATTAGAAGTAAAAAGACTAATTAGTATAATCTCTAAACATAGCATAATTATAAAAAAAATTACATTAAAAGTATAGTAAGACAACCTAAGAAACAAACCATTCTCCATTATTTAATATAAACATAACCATAATCAAAATAATACATGAAATGCTAAACAATCAAGCTATCAAGACCTCTAATGGTCTGAAGCTATATTCTAAAATAAACTGCACTATAATTGCATTATTCCAGGGCCTAATAATAATCATTAAACCGAAGTAATAAATATAAACTAAAACCAACGAAGACCTCTGAGTGTCTGTATATAATTTTAATAAGAACCAAGTCTATAAAACAATATCATTCCTCATTAACCAAAGTAATTCATAAATCAAATATAGACATAAGATATCCATACCATCTAATGGTCTAAATTTTATGTTTTAAATAAACAATAATTAACATAAATCCATCTCATTCATAAATAACCAAACCACAAAATGTAATTAATTAAATTGTATATCCAAGTAACTTTCCACATAATAAGTAAACCACATCATTATGCAGAGAACTCTTTAAAACATTGCATAAATAAATAGAGGTCGCAGGATCGATTCATGTAGGCATGAATGCCAAACAAACCTTTAAAAGTAATCATCATCTACAACTATCATGACCCAGGATAAAATCTTGTAGTGTCCATTTGTTTTACATTTTCAAGTCACCTTATCGAATCCTATAGGATTCACTAATTTAATAAATGCCACAACATTTCAACCATACAGACCATTCTATGTTAATCCATGCATAGGCCGTAAAAACAATGCAACATAATCTCTACATAGAGGATAAACCCGAACTTATTTACACGCTGTAACTAATTCATGGCCTCGGCCCTTTGCATACAAAGCATTTAAACATAATCATAACCAATTAAAAACCATTTCAATGCTATGCCAATATAAATGACACACATTCGAAGGGTTACACCCACAATCATGGCCTCTACATTTAAATACACAAAATAATCATAATGACGATTTAAACCATAAAAATGATAAGCCATTACACAGTCGCAGCTCTAATGGTAGGAAATCCATTACCATCTATTACATGAATCCAAAGGCCAGAGAATGCTTTTAATGAATCCATAAAAAAAGCATAAAACCAGATTTATCAAACCACACATATTCATGCTAGCAATAACATAAGGACCATAACCATAAACACACACAAAAAAATGTTGTACATATCATCTTTATAAACCAAAATAAGAGCTTACACATTAGTATACTATTGATGTATTTGTAACTTTAGAATCTATTCACTTGTATATTTAATATATTGTATTTCATTGGTCCTCGATGTTCCTATCGGGATATTCATTAATGTAATCAAGTCATGTAAATCCATAGATATTAACCCTCCTTTTGTGAGTCAGGGGTAAATTGTCCATAGTTTCGGGGCACTAGGGTTATTAGACTCTCCTAGAGAAGTCGACCCTAGTAAGTTCTTGTCAAGTCAGGAAATAGTATAAATAGAGAGTGAGGCTCTCTATTTAACACATAGTCAATCACACTCAGTGGTAGTGCATGAGTGAGAGAGAAGGAGTTGGGATAAGAGAGAGAACATATTTTGTAGATCATCTTACTATCTTTGGGTTTTACTACTTCCATTGGTGTTCATTCTATATCTAATTAAGTTGCGGGTTTTTTCCTTTAAGTTTTCCCTGAGGATAAATATTTGTGTCTATTGTTTCTTGTGGTTGATTCTTGTGCATGTTATTCACTCAGATAAGATCCTAATATTATATTTCTTAAATGATAAAAATTTAACATGGTATCAGAGCTAACCCGAGAACAAGACACTGTGTAGCTGCAGAAGCTAGGTATTCTTACTTTTTGGGTCTCTCTTCACAATCAATCTGCAAAAGGAGGCTAGTATGACTCTCCATTGAAGGGTGCATCTTTCTGTTGAAGAAAAATATGATTCTGAGCACTTTCAATTTTTGACCTACCACTGCATTGAGAAATTAGGATTTCTCTCCTCCTCAAAATAAAAGTTTAGAGACAAATATCGATGTTTTTGGTTGGGTATAACTACGAGAAAGTCAAACCCTAATTTTCCATTGAACCAGAAAACCAGCACTACAGAAGATCAGCTCCAAATCTAGTTTTCAGCTTCCCAAATTGGTAAGATCTAAATATTTTGTATTTCCATTTGAGGTTCTTGGTTAAGATATCTCATCACACCAAGCTTGATGAAAAGCTTGAGGGAGCTGATAACTTTCAAGCATGGAAGTATAAGATCTCCCTGGTCGTAGAAGAAAATGAGTTGGACCTTTACATTAGTGAAGAGGTTCCAGTTCGGGAGGGAGATGAGGCTAAGGATTTACACAAAAATAAATTGGTCATGGCTAAGAGGATTATTGCTGATTCAATCAAGGATCACCTCATACCATAGGTGTACTCCCTAAAGACACCTAAACAAATGTTTGATGCCCTAACCAAGCTATTTGAAGGGAAGTACATAAACCAAAATATGACTTTGAGGAACTAGTTGAAGAATGTGAAGATACCGAATGGAGAGACCATACAGTCATACTTTACAAGGGTTTCCCATATCAAAGAACAACTTGAATCGGTGGATGAAGAAGTGGAGAATGCAGAAATTGTGATGACCACCTTGAATGGTCTCCCTAGATCATGGGACTCCTTCATTTAAGGAATTTGTTCTAGAAGAAAGGTAGTCACCTTTAGTAGGCTGTGGGAGGAATGCTCAAAACAAGAAGCTTGAATAGTAGCTCGAGAATAAAATATGGGAAATGAATATCAAGCTCTCACAGTACCAAAGGTAAGCACTCTCACCAGAAACATAACCCTAGAATATCTAACAAAGACCTTTCTAGTATCAGATGCTTTACATGTGATGAGAAAGGACACATATCCATATTTTGTCCCAAAAATAAAGTTGGTTCTCACAAGAATAAGGGAAACAAGATAAGACATCGTGCTCATACTGGAGAGGATGATGAACCTTCCAAGAAGAGATTCAAACAAGAAAGTGAATATTCTTCATGTGATGAAGAGTGTGTTTTGATTTCTTCCCTCATGGGAACTGTCACACATGGGAGCAAGGATTCTCTTATCGACAGTGGGGCTTCCAAGCATATGATGGGATTCAAATAATAATTTATGAAATTATTATAACATGAGTCACCCCACAAGGTGAAGCTTGGGGATGACTACCAATATCCAATAAAAGGTAGTGGTGAATCGTCCTACAAGTTACACTTCAGAAATTCTATGAAAATGAAGGATGTATTGTTTGTACAAGGACTAAGGAAGAACTTCCTCTCCATATTTGCATTATATGCAAAAGGCATGAGGGTTGGATTTGTAGAAGGCCAAGTTCTTATGTGGCCAAAGGAAAAGACTATAGATGATGCAATTGTGATTGAAGAGAAAGAGGGATGATTATACAAGATAAAGAGCCAACCAAAACAAGCTTTGGCCCATGACTCAGTAGAGCCAAATGAACATCGACACAGAAGGATTGCAAATGTGCATTGTATAGCACTACCACTTGCAATAAAAGATGTTGAAGGTCTTCCAGAAATACAGGAAAAACATGACGGTGTTTGTAGAGGATGTACGAACGGAAAGAACACGAGGAAGACATTTCCAAGTAGCAAAAGCAAGGGAAACTGAATCTTGTAAATAGTCCACTCCGATGTATGCGGTCCAATGTCATCCAGTTCATTGAGTGGGTATGTATACTATTTTTATTTCATTGATGATTTTTCTAGGAATACATGGATATACTTCTTGAAAAATAAAGATGAAGTATTTAGTAAATTCAAAGAGTTCAAAACCTTGATTGAGAACCACAAAGAAAAGAAAATCAAGACCTTTCGATCAGACAATGGTGGAGAATTTAGATCAAATGAATTGTGTGGAAATTGAACCCATGTGTTAGATCAATTACACTCACAAACAATTTCCAATTACACATGCAAATTACTCACAAAAAAGACTGAATATGGAGCTGAACACTAATCTATATTGAATAAGTGTACAATAGCCAACCCTGTGAAGTCATAGGATGCCACAATAAATAATTACATGAGAAATTTGAATGCATAAGGATTCCATTTGAATTTAGTCAAAAGCAGGCTTGCTAAATCGAAGCAAATCCCCCATAGGTGCATAAAGCACTTTCCAAATCTGTCTAGGAGCTCACAAATTGGAAAAATAAATTAGGAAAGCTAATAGGTGGTGGAAGGACAACTCATACATTCTTTTCATAGGATAAAAGAGTGGAGGATGTTGAGGACAAAAAACAAGTTAACTTCACCTAGTCAAACTTTCCCAATTGCCTTAGAACTCTGAAAAAGCAGGCAAGAAAGCAAAAAAAGCAGACATGCACTACAGAGGCCAGGAATAAAGTAGATTTGATTCGAAGAGGTTTCCCAAGAGCTACATGACTCAAATTTAGCAATTTTGACCACTATGGATGTGTGGAGGACAACTTGCATAAGGTGGAATATGGAAACTAAGCAAATAAGACAAAAATTGGATTAATTAATGTCTAAGGTAGCTAACTATGGGTTGATTATTCTAACACCCCCCCTTAAGCCTGAATTATGAGTAAAATATCAGAAAATTATAGGGCCTAGAAACAAGGCTTAGTCACCCTTTACATACTGCATGTACATTTAACCAAGGAAAAAGGAAAAAACTCAGTGGGAAAAATCCTCCCTTAAACATGGACAGTAAAACAAAATTTGGAAATCTTGTCATCACTCATGCTTCACAGCATGATCAGCAATCCCGATTAGTGATTTGAGATTGCTGAATGTCTTCTCACAAAAAAAATTGGTGAAGATATCTGCTACTTGTTCTAAAGATGAATAGAAGAGTAGGTGAATGGTGCCATCATGCACAAGCTGTCTGATGTAGTGCATATGGATCTCAATGTGTTTGGTTCTCTACTTCTGAACTGGATCATTCTAGATTCGAATTGTACTCTGATTATCACAATAGATAGTAGTTGAGTATTCTGCTTCAAAGCCACACTCTCCAAGTAACCCCTGCAACCATAAACATTGAGTTGCTGCATTACAACTCCTCTGTACTCTGCTTCTATAGATGAGAGTGCAATGGCACTCTGTTTCTTGCTTGACCAGCTGCTTGGTCCTTTTGCAAGCATGAACACATATCCTAATGTTGAACTTTGATCTGTGCTGTCACCTGCCCAATCACTATCAATAAACCCAATCAAATCAAGATCAGATTTAGCTTTGTAGAAGATTCCACGAGTCCTTGTTCCTTGAACAAAGTTAAGGACCCTTTTGGCTGCTCTCCAATGGATCTCATGATGTTGATCCATGTATATTGAAGCCACACTTATTGCATAAGAAATATAAGGTCTAGTATGTGTAAGATATAACAAACATCCAATCAATTGCCTATACAGTGTATTGTTTACCATAGGTGAAGAATCAACTTCTTCAAGCTTAACTCCTGAAAGGAAAGGAGTCTTGCTTGGCTTGCAATCCTTCATATTGAATTTTTTTAGCAAATCCAAGGCATAATTGGACTGATGTACTTTGATTCCTTCTTTGATTTGAGCAATCTCGAGCCCCAAGAATTGGCTCAATAAGCCCAAATCTATCGTTGAGAAGGCATGGTTCATTGCATCCTTCAAGGAAGCAATTTCATCCTTTGAGCTTCCTATAATGAGAAGGTCATAAACATACAAAAAAATGATCATTAATGAACCATGAATCAGCTTCAAATATACATTTGGATCTGATTTGCATCAAACAAAATTCAATGATAGCAGAAAGCTATCAATCTTGGCATAACAAGCCCTCGGGGCTTTCTTAAGCCCATACAATGACTTCTTTAGCCTACACACAAGATATGGGTTAGTAGCAAATCCTTGAGTCTTCTGCATGTAAATATATTCAGTGAGATCTCCATTCAGGAAAGCACACTTCACATCCATGTGGTGTACCTCCCACTTCTTTGAAGTTGCAATGGCTAAGGCTAGCCTGATGGAGTCCATCTTTGCCACTGGTGCAAATGTCTCATTATAGTCTATGCCATGTACCTATGAGTATCCCTTGGCTACCAATCAAGACTTTTACTTTAGAGGTGAACCATCAGTAGCAAATTTGTTTTTGTACACCCACTTACACTGAACTAGCTTCGTCCCTGGGGGAAGATCAACTAGCTCCCAAGTGTTGCTCTTCTTGGAGTGAGATGAAATATTCTTCCATGGTTGTTTTCCATATTGGATCATTTCATACATATTCATATGTTTGTGTATCTGATTCAACCATCAGATAGCATTTCTCTACAAACATAGGATCTTTCATGCACAGAGCACTCTCAAACTGAGATCTAGTCCTCCTAGGATCATTAGGATTTTCAGCTAGTTCTCTAGCTGCATGAATGGTCTTGGATGCCCATTTTGTTCTTACAGGACTATTAGGATCTGCAATCAAATCATCATTATCAGACATATCAGAATCAGCATGTTCAACTATCTCTTCACTTACATACATAGGTTCTGGTGGTGAAGAGGATTCTCCAACTTCCACTGCTGCTAGGGGTTCTTCTTGAAACTGAACACACCTTTCAATGAAGACTTTGTTTGTGCTCAAATTGATCATCTTGTAGTAACCCTTTTGAATCTTTAGAGCACCCAACAAATAGACACTCTTGACTTTGGGGCTGTAAAGCCTTCCTCTTTTCTGTTGGAATTCTAACCAAGCCCTTGAGCCAAAAATCCTGAAATGGGTCACATCTGGCTTGTGCCCACTCCATGCTTTGAAAGGATTCATACCATCAAGCTTTTTATGAGCCACCCTATTCTAGATATAGGCTACATAGTTTATAGCTTCAGCCGAAAACTTTGGTGGCAAAGCCTTAGCTTTCATCATGCAGGTTGCCATCTCTTTTAGTGATTTGTTCTTCCTCTCAACAACACCATTCTGTTGTGGTGTGTAAGGGATAGAATGCTGCATCTGAATACCTGCATCTACATAATATTGAATGAACTCATACTTGACATACTCACCACCATTGTCAGATCTGAGGACCTTGAGTTTCCTCTGAAACTGGTTTTCAACCAAAGCCTGAAAGACTTTGAAGAGGCCAAAAACTTCAGACTTGTGTTTCAGGAAGTAAACCCAGCAATACCTAGAAAAGTCATCTATAAATTTCAATGCATATTTGGCCTGACTCATTGACATATGAGGGAATGGGCCAGCAACATCATTGTGGATCAAATCAAGAGGTGTAGAGGTTCTCTCATGACTAGCTTTCTCAAATTTATGCTCAGGGTGTTTTCCTAGGATGCAACCTTGATAGAATCCTTTGGAAAACTTAATATTTGGTAACCCTATGACCATTTATTTTTCACTAAGATCAGAAAGATACTTGTAATTGAGGTGGCCAAATATTTCATGCCAAATATTGCTTGCCTCATTAGCATGAATAAGAAGAGCAGAGGGGTTTGAGTAGGGTAGGAAGTGTGAGAACATGTATACCTTCGAAGTGTGATTTGCAACTCCTTTTTCCATGACTTTACCACTTGAGATCTTTGTGATCTAAACTTCATTAGGGGAGAATATGACCTTCTTTGGAGACCCTGTGTGGGTCATTTGATACACTGATAAGAGGTTAGAGGCAAGACCTGGAACGTACAACACATTGCTGAACTTACCATGGTCAAGAACAATCCTTCCTTTCCCCAAACTTTCAGTGAGAGAGTCATCTCCCAGTATTATTGGTGGACCTTTTGACATGTCAAGTGAGGTGAATGCCTCCTTGGTTGAAACCATATGTCTTGAAGCTCCAGAATCAATGATGAAACTAGGTGAGCTTGATGTGCCAGCAACCAATGCATGAACTCTCTCTCTGTCTTCTGAATTTGATCCTCCTTCCCTCTTCTTTGAGCTGTCTAGAAGGGAGATGCCATTCTTATCCAGGAGTTGGGTCAGCATGTCTATTTTCTTCTTCATATAGGAGCTCTAAGAATTATTGCCCTTACTGCAGTATGTGCACTTGCTCATTTCTCCTTTGTTCTTCTTCTTCTGGGGGTTCTTCTTGGAACCTTGAGGATCCTCTGGAGACTTGTTCTTGTCTCTCTTTTTCTCAGGTGGATTTTTATTTTTCTTCTTGCTTTTTGAATCCACCCTCAAATATCCAACAACCAGAGCTTGGTATTTGGAAGGTTTGATGGTGCCCATCATCACCAATTTATCTTATTCTTGTGTGAGAGATTCCATGAAATATGCAAGGCTAGGTATTTTCCAGGCTCGAGCTGTCAACTTTGTGGCATAAAAGGTCCAAAAAAATACTAAATATTTAGGGCCAAGCATCAAGACTATGGCCCAAAATAGTTGCTCATCCTTCTTTTCAATCCCACATTGTTTTAGCTGCAAAACAAGTGCTTTGAAATTGGAAAAATAGAGTTGCAAGGATTCAAAGCTATTGGGACTCACGAAGATCAATTCATTTTCAATTTGATGTACCCTCATGTCATCTATATTTCCAAAAATATCAACAAGCTTCTCCCATACTTCATTCAGTGATGTCAATCCATTAAGATGGAAAAGGAGGTCTCTAGATATGCTCAGACACAGGAGACCATAGGCCTCATCCCTCATGTTGTGCCATTTAATATTTTCTGCAACTGCATTGGGCTCTGCTTCTATTTACATAGTCACTCTGTAGAGCCATTTCACTCTCAATAGTATCTCCATCTTTTATTTCCATTCAAAGAAGTTAAATGGAGTCAATATGATCTTCTGATATTGATCCATAGCTCAGAAATTGTCCCCTCAGTCAACAGAATGCTCCCAGTCAATGATGTTGAACCTGCAATACAAATTAGAAGGAGAGAAATTGATCTACAAAGGATTTGATACCATGTGAAAATTGAACCTAGGTGTTAGAAAAATTACACTCACAACAATTGCCAATTACACATGCAAATTACTCACAAAAGAGACTGAATATGGAGTTGAACACTAATCTGTATTGAATAAGTGTACAATATCCAACCCTATGAATTAATAGGCTGCCACAATAAATAATTAAATTATATATTTGAATGCATAAGGATGCCATTCGAATTTAGTCAAAATCAGGATTACTAAATCTAAGCAAATCCCCCATAGGTGCATAAAGCACTTTCCAAATCTGTCCAGGAGCTCACGAATTGGAAAAATCAATTAGGCAAGCTAATAGCTGGTGGAAGGAAAAATCATACATGATTTTCATAGGATAAAAGAGTGGAGGATGTTGAGGACAAAAAACAAGTTAACTTCACCTAGTCAAACTTTCCCAATTGCCTTAAAACTCAGAAAAAGAAAGCAATAAAGAAGAACAAGCAGACATGCGCTAAGGAGGCTAGGAATAAAGCAAATTTGATTCCAAGAGGTTTCCCAAGCACTTCATGACTCAAATTTAGCAAGTTTGACCACTATGGATGTGTGGAGGACAACTTGCATAAGGTGGAATATGGAAACTAGGCAAATAAGACAAAAATTGGATTAATTAATGTCTGAGGTAGCTAACTATGGGTTGATTATTCTAAAAAATTGAAAGAATTATGCAGAGATTCAGGGATTAAGAGGGAGTTGACCACTCCATATAATACACAACAGAATGGGGTTGCAGAAAGGAAGAATAGAATGATTATGGAAGTTGCAAGAGAAATGCTTCATGATCAAGATCTTCCCATGCATCTATGCGCAGAAGTTGCTAGAACAATTGTGTATGTACAGAATCGTACTCCACATAGAGTACTTGAGAAAAAGATACCTGAAGAAGTATTCTTCGGTAGGAAACCAAAATTCGGTCATCTCAGAATATTTAGTTGTCCAGTGTACATACACATTCCTAAAGAAAAGAAGACAAAGTTAGATCCTTCAGGGAAGAAGAGTATATTTGTGGGATATAGTGAAATCTCAAAGGCTTATAGAATATACTTCCCAGTATTCAAGAAGATCGACATCAGAAGGGATGTAACATTTGACGAAGACTCAGCTTACAACAAATCCAAAAAGATACCTGCTGAAGAACCTTAAGAAACATAAGTACCCAGAATTCAAGATACAACTATGAATGATGCATGTCAAGAAGAAGATTGAGAAATAGAAGAATCTTGGGAACTTGTAGATCCACCCTAGAAGAAGAGCCCTCAAAACAGGTAACATGTGTGGGTACGAAAGGCTATCCAAGGTGCACAAAGATATGGGGCTCCAGAAGAAATGCACAGAGAGAGAAAGAGAACTAGGTCCTACTCCGGATATGTAGCCCTCTTATGTGACATCATTGATAAAGAACCTTCCTGTTGTGAAGAAGTGACAGAGAAGAAACAATGGAAGGATGCTATGATCGAGGAGTATCAGTAGATCATGAAAAAAAATGTTTGGGATGTTTTCCCAAGACGAGAAGGGAAGTCTATTGTGCCTTCGAATTGGATCTACAAGATCAAGCATGCTGTGGATGGCAGCATAGAGAAATATAAAGAAAGATTTGTGTCTTGTGGCTTCTCCCAGAAAGAAGGAATAGATTATGAAGGCAATTTTGCACCTATAGCCAAATACACTTCCATGAGATCAGTACTATCTATAGCTATAGTAATGAAATGGAAGATACACTAGATGGATGTCAAGACTGCTTTCTTAAATGGTGTGGCAGAAGAGGAAGTGTATGTGGAGGAACCACTCAGTTTTGAGAGACATGACAGGGAAGCTAACATGTGCAAATTGAATAAATCCCTCTATAGTTCAAAACAGGAACTCAAGACATGGTACAGCAGGATTGATAGCTTCTTGACTAGTTTGTGCTTTACCAAGAGTAAAGTTGATTCCAACCTTTAATACAAGGTTGCAGAAGGAAACTTAGTGATAATCCTACTATATGTAGATGACCTGTTTGTAACAGGTGAGGATGGGTTGATTGCTGATACGAAGAGGAAGCTTGCGTCTGAGTTCGTGATGAAGGACTTGGGTATGATGCACTACTTTCTAGGAATGGAGGTGTGGATGAGTGCAGATGGAATCTCCCTGAGATAAGGGGAATATGCAATAGAGATCCTGAAGAGGTTTGGGATGATGGACTGCAATTCCATGACCACACCTATGTCATCGAACTTGAAGCTATTGAGTGATACTTCATCAAAGTCAGTTGATGCTATGATGTATCATCAAATGCTTGGGTCCTTGATGTACATGACAAATACGAGAGCAGATATTTTCTTTGCTGTGAACACATTGAGCCAATTCCTGACGGATCCTAGACATGTTCACCTGATTGTTGCAAAGCATATTCTGAGGTACCTAAAGGGTATAGTTGATTATGGGCTCAAGTATAAGGAAAATTAGAATGGCAATGTTGATTCAGATTAAGATGGCAATGCCATTGATAGGAAGAGCACTTCGGGGTGCTACTTCCGTATGGGATTAGGTGTGATCTCTTGGTTTAGCAGGAAGAAGTCTTGCATGCACTAAGTACATCCAAAGAAGAGTATGGCGTAGCTTTTTCGGCTAGTTGCAAGGTAGTATGGCTGAGGAAGATACAGTCTGATTTGTTTGATCTCCAATTGGATGCTACTTGTATATATTGTGACAACCAGAGTTGTGTGAAGTTGTCGAGGAACCCAGTGTTCCATGACAAGTTGAAGCATATCGAGATCAAATGCCACTATATTAGGGATATGGTGCAGAGGGGAGCAGTGAAGCTCTAGTATGTTGTGACAGATGAATAGATAGTTGATGTGTTGACTAAGCCATTAGCTAGAGTGAAGTTTGAATACTTCCAGGAGAATATTGGTGTTCTCCAGATAGATGTTCCTTCCAAGACGAAGTTATGAGTCCATGAGCCCTTCTGATATGGTGGTAGAATTAGTTCCTCCCATGGTTATATGTAAGTAATATTCCCTTCTGGAATGGTGTCAATATTGGTTCCTCCCATGTTCACATGTAAGTGTTGTGCCCTTCTGATATGGTGGTAGGATTGGTTCCTCCCATGGTCAGATGTAAGTGTTGTGCCCTTCTGACACAGTGGTAGGATTGGTTCCTCCCATGGTCAGATGTAAGTGTTGTTCCATTTTGACATTGTGGTAGGCCGAGACTCCCATGTTCAAATATAACTACAGTGGCCTACATCCAGTATGAAAAAGAACTGGCTTTGTAGAGACCCACATCCATTATGAAAAAGGACTAGCTCTGTGGAAATACCTCTAGCATGAAAAAGGGTTGGATCTGTAGTGGCTTACATCCAATATGAAAAAAGACTGGCTCTGTAGAGACCCACATCTAGTATGAAAAAGGATTGGATTTGTGGAAGTACATCCAGCATGAAAAAGGGCTAGCTCTATAGTGGCCTACATCCAGTATGAAAAAGGATTGGCTCTGTAGAGACCCACATCCAGTATGAAAAAGGAGTAGCTCTCTGTAGGTACATCTAGTATGAAAAAGGAATGGCTCTGTACATGACTACACCTAGTATGAAAAAGGACTGGCTCTGTAGAGGAATGCCTACATTGAGTCTAGGGCTACAACCAACATGAAAAAGGGTTGTCAATGTAGAAATTCCTGTGATGAGAATAATGAAGAGATAGCACCATTTGATCAAGATAATGGAAGTAGTGATGATGATGATGATCCAGAGAAGAATACTTGTGCTGATGAATTGTGTCAAGAGAATACCTTCCTATTTAAGAGGGAGTCTTGATGTATTTGTAACTTCGAAATGTATTCACTTGTATATATCATATATTGTATTTCATTGGTCCTTGATGTTCCTATCAAGAGATTCATTAATGTAATCAAGTCATTTAAAGTCATAGAGATTTACAATCCTTTTGTGAGTTGGGGGTAAAGTCCCCACAGTTTTGGGGCACTAGGGTTATTAGAATCTCTTAGAGAATTCGTCCATAATAAGTTGTTTTCAAGTCAAGAAATAGTATAAATAGAGAGTGAGCCTCTCTATTTAACACACAGTCACTCACACTTAGTGGTAGAGCATGAGTGAGAGAGAAGGAGATGGGATAAGAGAGAGAACAATTGTTGGAGATCATATTAATATCCTTGGGTTTTACTGCTACCATTGGTGCCCATTCTATCTCTAAATAAGTCGCAGGGTTTTTCCTTTATGGTTTCCACAAGGATAAATCTTTTTGTCTATTGTCTCTCGTGATTGATTGTTGTGCATGTCATTCTCTCATATAAGATCAGAAGATCATATTGCTTAAATGATAAAAAAATATAACAATAACCTAGGCCTAGCACCATTGCAAGCAATGGTGTATCCAAAACATAAATATATTTACAATTCGTAGAGACTGTGAAGACTTACCAAGGCCAACATTACTAAATAGAGTATTCTTTAAAAAAAAAAATACATTAAGTCACGGCCCGAAGGTACTAAACTCTAAAAAAAACCCAATTCTTAAAAGCATCCTTGATGCTTTACATAGACATTCGCATTCCGAAGCGCAACCATTAAAACCAAACCAAACACTCAACAAATGAGGAGTTTCAAACTATATCATGATATCCACACAAGATAAGGAACAAGTCAAAAACTTGTTACAGCAGGGCTTACCTGAAAAGGGTATGATGTTGACCCATGTTTCCCAAAACCTACAACCTGGAAACAAAACAAGATACATGCATAAATTGAACTCAAGTGATAGAACAATTGCACTCACAAAAATTGCTAATCAACCATTCAAAATTACAAACAAAGGAGACTGAAATTGGAGCATAACACTAATCTATATTGAGTAAGTGTACAATATCCAAACTTATGAATTCATAGGCTGCTGTAATATATAATTACATCATATATTCAAATGCATAAGGATTCCATTCGAAATAGTCAAAAGCAACCTTACTAAATCTAGTCAAATCCCCCACAGGTGCATAAAGCAGTTTCCAAACCTACCTAGAGGCTCATGAATTGGAAAATTCAAGTAGGAAATCTAATAGGTTATGGAAAGACAAATCATACATGATTTTATTAGGAGAAAATAATGGAGGATGATGATGGAAAAAGACAAGTCAACTACACCTATTCTTACTTTCCCTTTTGCCTCAAATATCAATAAAGTGGGCAACTTAGCAGAAAAAGAAGATATGCGCTAGGGAGGATCTGGAATAAATCAAAACTGCTAAATATGGTTTCTATAAGGTTTCCCAAGCATTCCATGACTTATTTTTAGCAAGTTTGACTTCTAGGACATGTGGAAGACAACTTGCATAGAGTGGAATATTGGAAACTAGGAAAATAAGACAAAAATGGATTAATTAATGTCTAAGGTAGCTAACTATGGGTTGATTATTCTAACACCCCCCCTTAAGCCTGACTTATGAGTAAATATCAGAAAACTATAGGGCCTAGCAAGAAGGCTTAGTCACCCTGTACATACTGCATGTTCATTTAACCAAGGAAAGAGGCAAAAACCCAGTGGGAAAATCCTCCCTTAAACATGGACAGTAAAACAAAATTTGTAAATCTTGTCATCAATTAGATTCACAGCATGATAAAAAATCCCCAGCATTGATTTGAGATTTCTAAATGTCTTCTCACAATTTTTTTTTTGTGAAGATGTCTGCTACTTGTTCTGAAGATGCACAGAAGAGTAGGTGAATGGTCCATCATGTACAAGCTGTCTGATGTAGTGCATATGGATCTCAATATGTTTGGTTCTCTATCTCTGAACTGGATCATTGCATATTTGAATGTTTCTCTGATTATCACAATAGATAATAGTTGAAAACTTTGATTTGAAGTCACACTCGCCAAGTATCCCCTGCAACCATAAACATTGAGTTGATGAATTTACAACTCCTATGTACTATGCTTCAGTAGATGAGAGTGCAATGGCACTTTGTTTCTTTCTTGACTAACTAATTGGTCCTTCAGTGAGCATGAACACATATCGTGATGTTGAATTTTGATTTGTGTTGTCACCTTCCCAATCACTATCAGTAAACCCAATCAAATAAAGATCAGATTTAGCTTTTTAGAAGATCCCATGAGTTCTTGTTCCCTGAACAAAGTTAAGGATCCTTTTGGCTGCTCTCCAATGGATCTCATGAGGCTGATCCATGTATATTTAAGCCACACTTACTACATAAGAAACATCAGGTTGATTGTGTGTAAGGTACAGCAAACACCCAATCAATTGCCTATATAGTGTATTATTCACCATAGGAGAAGAACCTGCTTCTTCAAGCTTAACTCCTAAAAGGAAGGGTGTCTTTCTTGGCTTGCAATATTTCATGTTGAACTTATTCAGAAAATATAAATCATACTTGGACTGATGTACCTTTATTCCATGTTGGTATTTAGCAATTTTGAGACCCAAAAATTGGTTCAACAACCCCAAATCAATCATAGAAAATGCATGGTTCATTGCATCCTTCAAGGAGGAAATTTCTTTCTTTGAACTTCCTGTAATCAGAAGGTCATCCACATACAATAAAATAATCATAAAATAACCATGAATCAACTTCAAATAAATATTAGGATCATACTTTCATCGAACAAAACTCAATGACAGCAGAAAGCCATCAATCTTGGCATACCAAGCCCTGGGGGCTTCCTTAAGCCCATACAATGATTTTTTTAAACTACACACAAAAGATGGATTAGGAACAAAACATTAAGGATTATGCATGTAAATATCTTCATTAATATCTCCATTTAGGAAAGAACACTTCACATCCATGTGATGTACCTCCCATTGCTTCAAAGCTGCAATGGCTAAGGCTAGGCTGATGGAGTCCATCTTTGCCACTGGTGCAAAGGTATCATTGTAGTAAATAACATGTACCTATGAGTATCCCTTGGATACCAATATTGCATTATATTTCAAAGGTGAACCATCAGAAGCAAACTTAGTCTTGCAAACCCACTTACATTGAACTAGCTTCCTCCCTGGGGGAAGATCAACTAGCTCCCAAGTGTTGTTCTTCTGGAGTGAGATGAATTCTTCTTTCATGGATGTTTTCCATATTGGATCATATACTACAACTTCATATGTTTGTGGGTATTATTCAACCATTAGATAGCACTGCTCTGCAAACAAATGGTCTTTCATACACAGGGCACTCTCAAACTGAGATCTAGTCCTCCTAGGATCACTAGGATTTCTAGCTAGTTCCCCATTTCCATGAATGTTCTTTGCTTCCCATTTTGGTATTGTAGGGATGTTAGGATATGAAATTAAATCATCATTATCAGACATATCAGAATCAACAAACTCATTTGTCTCTTCACTTACATTGAATTGTTCTAGTGGTGAAGAAGAATCTCCAACTTCAACTCCTGCTAAAGGCTCTTCTTGGAACTGAACACACCTTTCAATGAAGGATTTGTTTATGATAAAATTTATTAGATTGTACCATTTTGAATCTTCATAGTACCAAACAAATAGACACTCTTGGCTTTGGGCCTGCAAAGCCTTCCTCTTTTCTATTGGAATTCTAGCCCAAGCCTTTGAGCCAAAAATCCTGAAAGCTTGTGCCCACTCCAAGCTTCGAAAGGATTCATACCATCAAATTGTTTATGAGGAACCCTATTCTAAATATAGGATGCACATTTTATATCCTCGGCCCAAAAATTTGGTGTCAAAGTCTTAGCCTCCATCATACATGTTGCCATCTCCTTCAATGATCTGTTTTTTCTCTCAGCGACACCATTTTGCTGTGGTGTGTAGGGGATTGAATGCTGCATACTAATACCTACATATTAAAAGTATTGAATGAACTCAGACTTGACATACTCACCACCATTTTCAGATCTGAGGATCTTGAGTCTCCTCCCAGACTAGTTTTCAACCAAAGCCTTAAAGACTTTGAATAGGCCAAAAACTTCAGACTTCTGCTTCAGGAAGTAAACCCAACAATACCTGGAAAAGTCATATATGAAGGTCAATGCATATTTGTCCTGACTCATTGACATATGAGGAAATGGACCAGCAACATCACTGTGGATCAACTCAAGAGGTGCAAAGGTTCTCTCATGACTAGCTCTCTCAAATTTATGCTCCAGGTGTTTTCCTAGGATACAACCTTGACAGACTCCTTTGGAAAATTTAATATTTGGTAACCCTATGACCATTTCTTTTTCACTTAGATCAGAAAGATACTTATATTTAAGATGGACAAATATTTCATGCCAAATATTGCTTTCCTCATTAGCATGAATTAGAAGAGCAAAGGGGTTTGAGTAGGGAAGAAAATGTGAAAACATGTATACCTTCAAAGTGTGATCTACAACTCCTTTTGCAGTGAATTTACCATTTGAGATCTCTGTGATCTCAACATCATTAGGGGAGAATATGAACTTCTTTGTAGAACCTGTGTGGGTCATATGATACACTGACAAGAGGTTAGAGGCAAGACCTGGAACATACAATACATTACTGAACTTACCATGGTCAAGATCAATCCTTCCTTTTCCCAAACTGTCAGTGAGAGAGTCATCTCCCAACACTATTGGTGTACCTTTCAGCATGTCAAGAGAGGAGAATGCCTCCTTGGTCGAAACCATATGTCTTGAAGCTCCAGATTCTATGATGAAGCTGGGTGAGTTTGATGTGCCAGCAACCAATGCATGTACTCTCTCTCTATCCTCTGAATTTGATCCTCCTTCCCTCTTCTTTGAGCAATTAGGAAGGGAGATGTTATTCTTCTCTAGGATTTCGGTCAGCATGTCAATTTGCTTCTTCATGCAGGAGCTTTCAAGATGATAGCCCTTACTACAGTATGCACACTTGCTCATTTCTCCTTTGTTCTTCTTCTTCTAGAAGTTCTTCTTGGAGCCTTGGGGTTCCTCTTGAGACTTGTTCTTGTCTCTCTTTTACTTAGGTGGATTCTTATCTTTATTTTTTCCTTTTGAATCCACCCTCAAATATCCAGAAACCAAATCTTGGTATTTGGAAGGCTTGATGGTGCCCATCATCTCCAATTTATCGTGTTCTTGTGTGAGGGATTCCATGAACTATACAAGATTAGTCATCTTCCAGACTTGAGCTGTCAACTTGGTGGCATGGAAGGTCGAAACAAACACTAAATAGTCAGGGCCAAGCTTTGAGAGTATGGCCAAAACTAGTTTCTCCTCCTTCTTTTCAATTCCACACTGTTTTAGCTGGAAAA
Organism: Pseudotsuga menziesii; assembly: GCA_001517045.1. NCBI lineage: Eukaryota > Viridiplantae > Streptophyta > Pinopsida > Pinales > Pinaceae > Pseudotsuga > Pseudotsuga menziesii. Next base: position 223,622 of record LPNX010277201.1, read on the forward strand.
CAAGGGATTTAAACTTGGAAGAGGTCTTTGGATATGCTCAGACACAGAAGACCATAGGCCTCATCCCTCCTATTGTGGCATTTAATTTTCTCTGCAGCTGCATTGGGCTCTGCCTTACTTTCCATAGTCACCCTATAGAGACCCTTCACTCTCAATAGTATCTCCATCTCTACTTTCCATTCAAAGAAATTAAATGGAGTCAAGATGATCTTCTGAGATTGATCCATAGCTCTGAACTGTGCCCTTCAACCAGCAGAATGCTCCCAGTCAAGATGTAAAACCTACAATAGAAATATGGAAGGAGAGAAATTGATCTAAAAAGGCTCTGATACCATGTGGAAATTGAACCCAAGTGATAGAACAATTGCACTCACAAAAATTTCCAATCAACCTTGCAAAATTACAAACAAAGGAGACTGAAATTGGAGCATAACACTAATCTGTATTGAATAAGTGTACAATAGCCAACCTTATGAATTCATAGGCTACTGCAATATATAATTAGATGAGAGATTCGAATGCATAAGGATTCCATTCGAAATAGTCAAAACCAGGCTTACTAAATCTAGTCAAATCCCCTATAGGTGCATAAAGCAGTTTCCAAATCTACCTAGAGGCTCACTAATTGGAAAAGTCAAGTAGGAAAGATAATAGGTGATGGAAAGATAACTCATACATGATTTTATTAGGAGAAAACAATGGAGGATGATGAGGGCAAAAAACAATTCAACTACACCTAGTCTTACTTTCCATTTTGCCTCAAATATCAATAAAGTAGGCAACTTAGCAGAAAAAGAAGATATGCGCTAGGGAGGATTGGGAATAAGGAAGAACTACTAATATGGTTTTGAGGAGGTTTCCCAAGTGCTCCATGACTCAGTTTTAGCAATTTTGAATTCTAGGACATGTGGAAGACAACCTGCATAGCGTGGAATATTGGAAACTAGACAAATAAGACAAAAATGGATTAATTAATGTCTAAGGTAGCTAACTATGGGTTGACTATTCTAACAATACGATGGGAAGTGTTATAACTAGATTTTGTTATTAGTTTATTTGTATTATTTTTCAAACATTGATTTACTGTGAATTTACATTTTAAGTTGGTTTTGACAATTTTTGGCAATTAGTACTTTTTGTTTGATTTAATTCTTTTAATGGTTTGATTATTTCATTATTTTAGTTTTAAGGTTTGTACTTTGGGATTATTAGTTAATATATATATATATTTAATATTTCAAAAACTTATAATAAATTTTATTTCAAAATCTTAGCTTATGCCTAACCATTGTTTTTAAGCCTTGGTTAAAAAATATTCAAAAACTGATTCCTGTAGCAGCTCTGTTTTTCCTGTTTTTGTCATTATCATTGGAAGCATATTACGAGGTCATGGAAAGTAATTATGGAAATACAAAAGAGGTTTTTGTCCACAACAAAATAATTCACAAAAAAATCTCTCATTTTTTCAACAGCTGTTATAATTTGAGAGATTGAAATTCATCTTTGTGGCCTTTTCTTCAGGGTTTGAAACATTTAATAATTTACTATTTTCGTCACAAATTTCCAGCACAGATTTCGATCAATTTAAGGGGAATTTTTAAAAACCAGGAGCGTTTTTTGTTCTTTATGGAAGCATTTAAAAAAACCTCTCTCATTTTGTTCACAAGTGTCTCGGATCAAGAGATATGGAGGAACCTTTGAGACCCAAATTTTCAGAAATTCGCCAAATTTCCCCAAATCCGATTTGTTATTTTTGGGTTAATTGTCTTTAAAGATTTTGAATTAGCATGTAACTAATTGATGTAGCTGTTTCAAATTTTGACCTGGAAGGTAGTTATGGAAGTACTTTACCTTTGTGATGATAAAATGAAGACAAACATACAGTTTGGAGGTTCGAATTTTCACTCAAGGAGAGACTTTTTGTGCTATGATTTCTCAAGCTAGCACTTATAACTATTATGTAACTAGATGACTATTTTTTGATTATATATAAAATGATAAGCCTTTTTACCTATCATGATGTTTCATTTCTAATCAGGTTGATTACTTAGTCTACAATTTTATTTCTTGTTTAAATGTTTTATTCATGTAAATGCTTATAGCCTGTGGGTGAAATTAGTGTTTCATGTGTAATGTTTATAGCTTACTGGGATGTGTTTGATCCTCAGTTTATCTACTTGTTCATGATTCAGTTATGTATTAGCTTGTTATCATTTTTTCTCCTTACTGATGAAGTTTTATTCCAAAACTATAAACCAAAACCCTAAAAAACAATTTTATTCTATTTTTGTTTTAGATTATGTTAGCTTGTTCTTCATGTGGTAGTCTAGGAACAATTTCTAGCACAAAAATATTTGGTGCCGTTTCCATGGACGAAGCTGAATTATATCTTCCCTAGGATATCACTATTCATTTGATTTTGAGAGGTGAATAAAGTCAGAAAATCTTTTAGACTACAATTTTTCACTGAATTTTTCACTGGCGACTCCACGGAACTTAAGATTTGTTGGCCACTCCACCAATCCAAGATGTCAATGAGCATGGAAGCCATTGTGGCTGCGAGGTATGCTTTCGGTGATTTCTTAAATATTGCTCATTTTTTACATCTAGTGGTTTCTATATCTAAGTGGGGTGACTATCTTCCTAGATTCAAAGGAAACAAGTATGAGCATCCCCATAGGCAGTTATTAAATTTTCATAAATGCATGCTTGAACATGATTCTGTTCACAAGGATGTCTTAATCAAGATGTTTATATTTTATTTAGAAGAACATGCGCGTGAATGGTGTCAATCTCTTCACACTGCTAGCATTCATTCTTTGAAGGAGGTTCATATTGTTTTTCATCATCATTATCAAAGCTTTTATCCAGCAAATCTTCTATTTGAAAATTGTTGGGAGGAATATGAATTGCATGATGAGATTAAGGATATAGATAGAGAAGAATTGGTCCCTCGCAATCTTCATCAGTTCTCTAATGATATTCAATATGATAGGTATTCCCATAAATATGAACTAGATGTGAATAATGAAGAAGTTGAAGGTTCTTTTATTATCATTAATTATGATTATTATAAACCTGAAGATTTGGTTTCTTTAGATACAAAACACAATGATCAGTGGTATTTTGGTCAAATTCCAATGGAAATTAGTAAGGGAAATCATCAACTTTCATATTTGCAAAGAAAAGGAAATTGCACCAACCATGAAGAACTAGATTTGCAGAGATCATCTATTTCCAAGGAGGAACAACAAGAGTATTTTCTTTCTCTTAATGTACCCTCTTAAGTCATGAGTTTGTCTTATTTAGTTTTATTTATTGTTTGTGTTTTTTAAATTTTCTCATGTTCTTACTTCTAGGAAATTTTGGCTTAGAGTTCAAACTTGAGTTTATGCCTTTAGGTCTTCATCATTTTTGGTTGTTTCCTATGTTTTCAAAGCTTGCTTTATTGAAAATTTTGCATAGAGTTCATTTTTGAAGGGTTCTATAGGGTCTATTTTGATTAATGGTTTCATCAATGACACTAAGATCAAAGGTTAATCATATAAACTAAGTTTTAAAGTTGTATTAGTGATCAAATGACATAAATTATATGTTTGAACTTTCTTGTAGCGCAAGAGCAAAAATAATGCACTGACGCGCTACAAGAAAGTCGTGAGTGCCCAATTGGTCATTTTTCACTCCGATTTCTTCAATGATTTCATTCCTAAGGTGATTAGTCACATCAATTAGCAGGTTTGATACGTGTCTCACCAGGCTAATCATCGTTGATGAGAATATTGTACTTACAAAGAAGGTTTCAGGTGATGAAGAAAACACTAAAGTCCAAAAGCAAAGTCCAATTACAGTCTTGTTTGAGGATGAAACATACTTGTTGGAGGAGGATAAGCTTACTGTCATTGATAAAACAAGGGTTGGCACTAAAAAAGAGTTTAAGAGTCAGGAATATAGGATATCAGTACCAAAGAAAAAGAAGATTAAAGTTATGGAATTTTCCTCAGTCATCCATCAGGGTAAAACTTTAAAAATGGTAGGAGAACTTGCTCCTGGGTGGATACCTAAGACTAGACTCAGAAACAAGCTTAGGCTAAACATGAAGAAATTACTAAAACCTAAATTGAATAAAGAGGGGGTAACTGTGATTGATGATTCCTCCTCTGATGAAAATTAGGATGTTAGTAAGGGTGACAGCAAATGGAAGAAACCAATGAAATCAGAAGAAGAATCTAGCCTCACTAAGACCAAACTGTCTGATGTATTTTTGGAAATACGAGGTCAAATGTTAAAAGAGCAACAAAAAGATGAAATAGAGGTTTCTCACTCAGAAAACAAACTGATGGTTGATGAAAATGTTCCTGGTGAAACTGAGACTCAAGAAAACCTAAGTTTTCATGATACTCCTACAGAGTTGCTACCTGAAGATGAAGAAATCTATAGAAGACTTAAAATTCCATGGATTCCTAATGAGCTGCAAAGTACAACAGGAAACAAAGAATTTGATTCAGAGAAAGAAAATTTATAGAGAACTATAAAGCAGTATAAACATCAAGTAGAATATATGCAGGAGACAAGTGATGGTTTCATTATGGCCAATAAGGGACTCAAAGAAGACCTAGAAGAGGTGAATAATCGCTATCAGGAACTAATTGAAGTCTCAAAAAAGGCATTAAAAAGAAAAAGAAGTACAGAGTTACAATTTACAAGGTTAAAATAGACCATCAGAGATCTACAGCAACAAAATGAAGAGCTTACTAAAAGAATGACAGAGATGGAAGCAGAGCAACTGAAGGCTAGGAGAAAGGCCCAAGCCTTAGAAGGGATAGCTTTGTTAGCAGAGGCTCCTAAAGATCTACGAGGCTTGTTAGCAAAATCAATTACTTGTTATGTTTTGAAGAATATTTTACTTTTGTAATTATTATTTTTATAAAACCATTTCGATGAGTAGGATGAAAAGCAGTTAGGGTTTAGCCTTTAACTGAATGTTGAAAGATAGTATTAAGGGAAGTCACAAAGAGGACTAAGGGTTCAATTTTTTGGCTGGCTAGAGGAGATCTCCTGACTTGTTGATAAGCTAAGTAAATGACTCTCATGTGTATTTGAAGAACTGATTATGAAATATATGCTCCATTTTACCCTTCAGTTTGTTCTTTGGCTTCATTTATAGCTTGTTTAGCTAGTCAATTGGTAATTTCATTGCTGGTTTAAAGTTTTATGCTTGTAGTGCTTGCCATTTGTAGATGAAATTTAGTGTTATTTTCTGTTGAATACATGGTTATTGTGTTTTACATCTAATTTTTTCTATGCTTGTGATTTAGTTCTTATTTGGGTTATGAATGCATTCCCTCTTGTCACCAAACTTCACAACCAGAAAACCTTAAAAAATTCTAAAACCCTCTTTTGTTTTATTGATATATTTGAGATTATGTTGGCTTGTTTTCTCATAGTCTGGAAACAATTTCTAGCATAAACATCTTTGGCACCGTTGTCAGGGAACGAAGTTGAAAAAATATTTTTCCCTGGGATACTTATCATTTCACTAGTTTTTAGAGGTGAACTAAAACCATAATATCTTTAAGACTACTTTTCACCAGTTTGTCACAATGGCTACAAGGGGAATTGGAACTAGAAACAGACCTATTTCCCCTTTACAACTAGGTGTTTCAGACCAAGAATAGATATTGAAGACAGCAAGGAAGATTAGAAGGTCTCATTCATTACCATCCTTATGTGATTCTGACCAGTTGGATGGTTCATCACTTTCATCTGTTTTGAGAAAAGAAAAAGAAACTTCACCTTGGTTGAATCCTATAATTCCTATCAGTAACTTCCAAATTTTCACTGATCCTCAATCTTTCAGAAAAGCTAAAACAGTTTCTCCTGGTAAGATACCTCTATTTCAGTTGAAAGTAGGTAAAATCCCCTTTCAGCCAAGTTCTAGCCAAATCTCTCCATCACCAAAGTTAGTCAGCCTTAAAATGGCAGCCCAAAATCAGCCTATAGACATGATGGAATGAATGGTTGTAGCAAGATATGAACCATTAGTTTTGCCTCATCCTTTGAATGCATTGCCTGGAGGTGATTATCAGAAATACCTACCTAGGTTTAATGGACAGGGAGAAAATACAGCTGAAGAGCACTGGGAAGCCTCTCTCAGTTATGCTGATAACCAAAATATTGAAGCTAAGGACGTATGGATGAGAATGTTTGTGCAAATCCTTGATGGAGATGTCAGAAAATGGTTTAGGGAGCTTCCTGCTAACTCAATCACCATTATTGAAGAGCTTCAGGATCTCTTCATGAGACAATGGGGTGACACCAAAGATCATACTTATTATATAACTAAGTTTGGAGCCCTTAGGAGAAATAAGGATGAAAACATTGCAGAATTTTCAAAGAGATTTAATAAAATGTACAGCAGAATTCCTGCAGAAATAAAACCTTCAGAAACATCTGCAAAACTTACATATGCAAATGCTTTCAACCATGAATTTTCCTAACTACTAAGAGAAAGAAGACCTGTGTCTCTACTGAACATGCAGGATGCAACATTGGAGGTGGAGTATAACATATTGGATTCTAATAGATTGAAGAAGGAAACAACTCAGCAGATGTATGACAGGAAAGGAAAGAAGGAAGCAGCTCCAGGAGGTTCAACATCTCATTCTACAGAAGGGAAAATTGATGAGATGGCCAAGTTGGTGAAGATTTTGACTACAAAATTAAACAAGTTATAATTAGAAAGAAATTACAACAAGCTTGTTCAATAAGGTGAAAGAAACCCTAACAATCAGAACCAATTCAAAAGACAATTTGCTCCTCATTTCATACCTAGAGAACGAAGAAATAATGATATTCAATGAGAAAGGAAAGAGACTGAGGATCAAAGGGTACCTCAACCTCTTCAGAACAATGTTGTTTATGAAGAAGATATTGATGAAGAAGTGATATTTGAAGACATAGATCAGGATATGAACTATTTTGGAGAAAGGTTGACAAAATGTTTTGTCACTGAAGGAGAGTTTTTAAATGCAGAATATTATGATGCTGATATTTTTGAAACAGAGGATGATTTAAGTCTGAAAATGACAGATGTAACTACTGATGTCTGTCAAAATGAACTCAAGAAGACTGTAAATTTAAGGTCGGGCCCAAAACAAGTAGTACAAAACCCAAAGAAGAAGGTAGTTGTACCTGCTAAGAAGCAATCTGATCCTATGTCAGAGAAAAAACAAATTCCAGAAAAGCAAAATAAGAACATGGAGGTTGAAGACGTAAATAAAATCGTGCAAAGTTTTAATCTGGAAAATTAATTAGGCAAATTGAAGATTCATGTGCCTTTAACTGAACTAATGAAAAATCCTTCGTATAAAGAATCAGTTCTTAAACTAATTAGTTCATCAACCAATCAGCCTATTTTTGATACAGTGAATTTACAAGAAGAAAATCCTAATATTTTTATTGGATCAGCCTTGGCTGAAAAAACTGAGAATGAAGCAGGTGCTTCACCTCCATTTTACATTACTCTGACAATCCATGAACAAATGATACATAATTTTTGGTTAGATTCAGGAGCATCACACAATTTAATGCCTAAGGCTGTCATGGAGGCTTTAGGTCTGAGTATAACCAAACCCTATCATGATCTGTATGCATTTGATTCGCAAGATATAAAGTGTTTAGGTGTGATTAAAGACATGGTTGTAAGTTTGGATTAATTACCAATGAAAAGTGTAATCATGGATGTGGTGGTAGCTGATATCACACCTAAATTTGGGTTACTTCTCTCTAGGTCCTGGGAAAAGAAAGTTGCTGGGACCTTACAAATGGATTTATCATATGCTTCTATTCGTGTGTTTGAAGGAGAAAATAGAAGGTTGTACAGAGAGCTTTAGTTTGCCTATATTGTAACAGATGACAAGAACCCTACCAACCACCCTCTGTATGCTGTTGATAAATATTTGGGTACTTGCATGTTACACTTTAGTGATAATGAAAATACTGTTGTTTTGTTATAGACTGAAAAGGAACAGCCAGTAAAATGCAGTAGGGAACAGGAGGATGAGCTTTGGCAATTATACTTTGATGGATCCTCTTGGAAAGAAGGTGCTAGAGCAGGGGTTCTTCTCATATCTCCTAGGGGTGAAATAGTAAAGCTGATGTATAAATTAGAATTCATTACTACAAACAATACTGCTGAATATGAAGCTTTTCTATTAGGATTGAAGGCTGCAAAAGATTTGGGCATTCAGCAGATTTCTACATATGGTGACTCTGAATTAGTTGTTCAGCAGGTGAAGAACAACAATCAAGTGAAACATGATTTGCTGAAGGTCTATCGAAATGAGGCATGGGATATGATTGAGAATTATTTTGTAGCCTTTAACATTACCTATATTCCAAGAGACCATAATCGGACTACAGATTCATTGGCCTTGGCTGCTACACACTTTAGAATCCCCAAAACTACATAGTTGAGGTATCCTATTGAGGTTAGGTATAGACCATCTGTACCTGATAATGTAAAGCAGTGGAGAGTGTTTGAAGATGACATTAAAATTAAAATATTTTTGGAGCTTACACATGATTTTTCTAATTCCTTGATCGATCAAGAGGATGATAATGAGGATGGAAAGGTGGAGGATATTGCTGAAGATGAAATAGCTAGACACAAAATCATTGAACTAAAAAGTAATTTCATCCCAAAAGGTTTGGTACATTTAGAAAGGATATTTTTGAAAGATGATACACCCCTAAAACCTATTGTACAGTCTTTAGAATAAAATGTGGTGGATTGTAACATTGGCTCTGCAGAACACCCTAGAATGGTAAAAATTTCGAAAGCACTTACAGCTGAACAGAGAAACAGGTATATAAAATTATTAAAGGAGCATGTTGATGTCTTTGCATGGTCTTATGAAGAATTGAGAATGTATGATACTGGAATTATACAACATAAAGTACCTTTAAAACTGAATGTTAAACCTTTTCATCAGAAATTAAAGAGGATTAATCCAGCCTTGTTTCTTGTTATTGAAAAAGAAGTGAAGAAGTTATTGGATTCCAAGATTATAGTTCCTCTCAGGTACTCTTCATGGGTCGCTAATCTAGTTCTTGTTAGAAAAAAGAACAGAGAAATCAGACTGTGTGTTGACTTTAGGAATTTGAACAAATCTTCACTAAAGGATAACTATCCTCTGCCTAAAATTGAACAAATATTGCAGAAGGTTGTTGGGGCACAGAGGATTTCTATGGTTGATGGTTTCTCAGGATACAATCAAATTTCTATGCATCCTGATGATAAGGAGAAAATAGCTTTTACTACTCCATGGGGAACTTTCATGTATGATAAGATGCCTTTTGGTTTAATGAACGCTGGAGCAACTTTTCAGAGAGCCATGGATATAGATTTTGTTGGGCAAAAGGACAAGTTTGTGGTAATTTACTTAGATGATATTACTATATTTTCACAATCAGATGATGAACATCTCAAACATTTGAAGCAGACTTTCTTGAAATGTAGAAAATTTGGCATGTCCTTGAATCCAAAGAAGTCACACTTTGTTGTACAGGAAGCCAAATTACTGGGTCATTTAGTTTCTGCTAATGGTATAAGGATTGACCCCGAAAGGGTGAAATCAATATTGAAGATAAGTCTTCTAAGAAGTAAAAAGGATGTCCAATCTTTCATCAGTAAAATCAATTTTATGTGTTGGTTTATACCAAACTTTGTTGAGATTATCAAGCAGATTACAACCATGCTAAAAAAGGATTAAGAAGTCAAGTGGACCACTGAAGCAAAGAATGCTTTTGAAAAAATCAAAATGGCTCTTATTGAAGCCTTTGTATTAGTAAGTCCAGATTTCACCAGAGAATTTCTAACATTCTCATTTGCATCTAAGGATACACTAGCAGTTTTTCTGTTGCAGAAGAATAAGGATGGTCTGGAGCCACCTATTGCATACTTTAGCAAAACTCTCAATTATTCTAAATTAAAATAAAGTATCTTAGAAAAACAGGCCTATGCTTTGGTGAAAGCTTTAAATTTTTTTAGAATCTATGTTTTGCATTCTAAAGTTATTTCATATGTGCCTAATGCTGCTGTAAAATATGTTTTGACACAGCCTGACCGTGAGGGGAAAAGAGGCAAATGGATTGCTAAAATCATGGAGTATGATGTAGATATCAAACCTACCAAACTAGTCAAGGGACAAGGTTTAGCCAAGATGCTGGCTAAATCAAATTGCCAAGCTTTGGGATTGCATGTGATGGCCAAAGAGCTAGCTCAGGAAGAAGATCAAGCAATGTTGGAGAAAGAAAAGATTATGAACTATTATTCAGCATCCACATGGTAAGCAGACATTGTGTATTTTCTATTGTATTTGCAAAGTCTTGAGAATTTATATAGAAAAGCTACTAGATCTCTGAAGCTAAGAACTACTAAGTATTTTTTAGTGGAAGAGCAGTTATTCTGGAAGGACCCAGGATGTATTCTACTCAGATGCTTGGATAAATCTGAAATTGAAGGAGTTATTTCTGAATCTCATGAGGGTGCTTGTGGAGGTCACAAGTACTAGAAGGAAATATCATACAAGACCTTAAGAGCACGATACTATTGGCCCTCTTTGTTTGCAGATGTATATCAACAGGTAAGAGCCTGTATCCCTTGTCAGAGGTTTGCTGGAAAACAAAAATTGTTGTCATTGCCCTTAAAATGTATTGCAATAAGTGCTCCTTTCCAGCAATGGGATTTGGACTTTATAGGAGAGATAAGTCCATCTTCCTCAGGACAACATAGGTGGATTTTGACCACAACAGACTTCTTTACCAAATGGGTGGAAGCTATCCCTACTAGGAATGCCACAGATAAAGTGATTATGGAATTTATTGAAGAAAATATCCTCAATAGGTTTGGGTTTCCTCATAAAATAGTGACAGATAATGCAAAGGCTTTTAAGTCTAAGGCAATGGAAGCATTTTGTGAAAAGAATGTTATCTTGTTGAAACATTCAACTCCTTACTATCCCCAAGGTAATGGTTTAGCTGAGTCAGCAAATAAAAACATCATTCAGAGTATCAGAAAGTTGCTAAAGCATAATAAGAGATCATGGGATTCTATGCTGATGTATGCATTATGGGCTGATAGAATAGCAGTCAAACAAGCAATTGGAACTTCTCCTTTCCAATTAGTGTATGGTATAGATGCAGTTTCTCCTGTTCAGTTGGGCATTCTAGTGATGAAGTTTCTTCAGAATTATCAAGAAGAACCTAATGATATGCAAAGAAGGATTTATGAGATGATAGAGTCGCAGTAGAACATGGAAAAAGTGGAAGAAAAGGCACAATTATACAGATTGAAGATTAATGGAAGATTAAGTGGAAGAAAAGGCATAGATACAGGAAAATCAAAGTTAACACCTTCTCGATTGGTGATATGGTTCTGAGATGGGATGCCAGGAAAGAGAAAAAAGGGAAACATGGAAAATTTGATAATCTCTGGTTTGGCCCTTTTCTAGTGTCTAAGTTTTTGGAAAATAACACTTTTGTCCTGCAGTCTTTGGAGGGTGAGGAATTATTAAGTCCAGTTAATGGACGATTCCTCAAGCATTTCTATAGTTTTTTAGGGAAATTTTACTTTTACATTGTATATACCGGTGTGAGTAAAACACAATAAGGACTCCATAACCCCATGGAAATTTTACATACTAGTAGGTAGCAGAAAAGAAGGCACTAGTCTACAGGTTCTTGAAGCCTCACAAGGAGGACTTCATCCCATAACAGGAGCCAGATGTTAAGTCATGAATTTGTCTTCTTTAGTTTTATATTTTGTTTGTGTTTTTGAAGTTTGCTAGTGTTCTTACTTCTAGGAAAGTTTGGCTTAGAGTTCAAACTTGAGTTTATTCCTTTAGGTCTTTGTCATTTTTGGTTTTTTCCTATGTTTTCAAAGCTTGCTTTATTGAAAATTTTTCTTAGAGTTCATTTTTGAAGGGTTCTATAGGGTATATTTTGATTAATGGTTTCATCAATGACACTAAAATCAAAGGTTAATCATATAAACTAAGTTTTAAAGCTAGATTAGTGATCAAATGACATAAATTATATGTTTGAACTTTCTTGTAGCGCAAGAGCGAAAATAATGCACTGACATGGTACAAGAAAGTTGCGAGTGCCCAATTGGTCATTTTTCACTCTGATTTCTTCAATGATTTCGTTCCTAAGGTGATTAATCACATCAATTAGTAGGTTTGATACGTGTCTTGATAGGCTAATCATCATTGATGAGAAGATTGTACTTACAACAAAGGTTTCAGGTGATGAAGAAAACACTAAAGTCCAAAAGAAAAGTCCAATTACAGTCTTTTCTGAGGATGAAACATACTTGTTGGAGGAGGATAAGCTTACTGTCATTGATAAAACTAGGGTTGGCACTAAAAAAGAGTTTCAGAGTCAGGAATATAGGATAGCAGTACCAAAGAAAAAGAAGCTAACAGTTATGGAATTTTCCTCAGTCATCCATCAGGGTAAAACTTTAAAAATGGTAGGAGAACTTGCTCCTGGGTGGAGACCTAAGACTAGACCTATAAACAAGCTCAGGCTAAACATGAAGAAAATACTAAACCCTAAATTGAATAAAGAGGGGCTAACTGTGATTGATGATTCCTCCTCTGATGAAAATTTGGATGTTGGTAAGGGTGACAGCAAAGGGAAGAAACCAATGAAATGAGAAGAAGAATCTGGCCTCACTAAGACCAAACTATTTGATGTATTTTTGGAAATACGAGGTCAAATGTTAAAAGAGCAACAAAAAGATGAAATAGAGGTTTCTCACTCAGAAAACAAACTGATGGTTGATGAAAATGTTCCTGGTGAAACTGAGACTCAAGAAAACCTAAGTTTTCATGATACTCCTACAGAGTTGCTACCTGAAGATGAAGAAATATATAGAATACTTAACATTCCATGGCTTCCTAATGAGCTGCAAAGTACAACAGGAAACAAAGCATTTGCTTTAGAGAAAGAAAATTTACAGAGAACTATAAAGCAGTATAAACATGAAGTGGAATATATGCAGGAGACAAGTGATGGTTTGATTATGACCAATAAGAGACTCAGAGAAGACCTAGAAGAGGTGAATAATCACTATCAGGAACTAATCGCAGTCTCTAAAGAGGCATTAAAAAGAAAAAGAAGTACAGAGTTACAATTTACAGGTTTAAAATAGACCATCAGAGATCTACAGTAACAAAATGAAGAGCTTACTAGAAGAATGATAGAGATGGAAGCTGAGCAACTGAAGGCTAGGAGAAAGGCCCAAGCCTTAGAAGGGATAGCTTTGTTAGCAGAGGCTGCTAAAGATCTATGAGGCTTGTTAGCAAAATCAGTTACTTGATATGTTTTGAAGAATATTTTACTTTTGTAATTATTATTTTGATAAAACCATTTCAATGGGTAGGCTGAAAAGAAGTTAGGGTTTAGCCTTTAACTGAATTTTGAAAGATAGTATTAAGGGAGGTCACAAAGAGGACTAAGGGTTTGATTTTTTGGCTGGCTAGAGGAGGTCTCCTGACTTGTTAATAAGCTAAGTAAATGACTCTTTGAAGAACTGATTATGAAATATATGCTCCATTTTACCCTTCAATTTGTTCTCTGGCTTCATTTATAGCTTGTTTAGCTACTCAATTGGTAATTTCATTACTGATTTAAAGTTTTATGCGTGTAGTGCTTGCATTTGTGGATGAAATTCAGTGTTATTTTCTGTTGGATACATGGTTATTATGCTGTGCATCTCAGTTTTTCTATGCTTGTGATTTAGTTATTATTTGGGTTATGAATGCATTCTGTCTTATCACCAAACTTCACAACTAGAAAACCTTAAAAAAGCCTAAAAAACCTGTTTTGTTTTATTGAAATATTTGAGATTATGTTGGCTTGTTTTCTAGTAGTCTGGAAACAATTTCTGGCATAAACATACCCATTACTTCAAATATAGATAAAAAAGATGGTAATGATGAGGAAGATCATGCTAATGTTTTTTCAAATCATCCTTTCTATGATGAATGTGAATCTGTTCCAGGCACTAAGAGAAGTGATCATCACTCTTCATAAATCAGTTAGCTGGAGTTAGTGGAAGATATAAAATAGTATAACCTCAACAGAGTTGAAGATTTTATATATTGATCTCTTATTGCATTATCTCATGGAGTATTGAGAATTGCAGACACTGTTACCACCTAAGTTGTACTTAGTGGATTTTTATCAAGTGATCCTAGTGAACCGGACAAGGATAACTTGTTTGGACTTTAGAATACCGTTGGAAGTACTTCTGGGAAGTGCTTATTGTACTATATCACATGTTCATACCCCATGTGGGAATTGTAATAAAGGTTCTAGCATGATAGTGTCTGTAAAAGACCCGGTCTCTTAGACTTTATTTTTCAATTGGATCATCCCATGGTGTTCTTTCCCTTGGTTATTATTGGTTGTTGAATAAATGACTGATAATTTCTGAGTTTTTCACTCCATACCTCCAAAGATGGGGTGGTTGGCTTGGCATTTAGGCCTATTGAGGTTATTAGGGTCTATGTGTCAATGTATAAACATGCTATACATCATGGTCGAGTCATATAAACATGTCTAAGTCCCCCTAGGTTTTTTCAATTTTTCAATTTTTTAGTTTTTTCAGTGTTTTTTATTAAAAATTTAATTTTTCCAAAACTTAGTCTATTTTTTAATAGTTTAATTGGAAAATTTGATTTTGTAATAAAAGTGGGCCAAATAATCAGTTTCAGTCATGTAGGTGCTCATTTTCAAGCTAAGAGCACCATGTAAACCCATGGACCCACTATTTCCTAGTTTTGAGTGATTTTCCACCACTCAGGTCAGAAAGCCCCGAAAATCAATTATTGATTATTTTAATTAATAAATTGATGAATAATGGAGCAAATCCAAAATGATAGATTAGTGGATTCTTAGCCGATTTGATTTAAATCAGTCAGATCTGAACCAGATTGACTGGATCTGGCAAATCCTTGACTTAAGGAGGTGATCAAATCAGATCCAGAGTTGATCTTCAGCTGTATTTATGGGGAATTGGGCCCTCTCTCTCTCCTCCACATGTGTTGACTCTCCTGGATGCTCTGTGGACTGATGTGTCAGTTTATGGGTCGATGTGTTAGATAAATCAAGCCCTCGGTTGATAAGTAGGCTTAGTGCAGCTTCAAATCTGCATTGATTGACTCTCCATCAGCTGATTTGATCTGTCTCCTTGGGATTTGTGCCCCCCCTGGGATGGATGTCCTGCTTTTTGTATAAATCCAAGCACAAGAAGCCTCTTCCAAGCTTGTTAGAACTGGGATTGAGGTGCTTCTGCTATTGTGCTGCTGTTATTGTTCATTTGAAATAAAGAGAAGCTTTGGAGGCAATACGGTGTTATACCATTGTATGTGTGGATGATCATTTCAATTTATTACTGAGGTAACTTGTTTCTATGTTCATAATTTGCTGATTGCTTGTGGATTCATTGCTAAGATTGATAATAAGCTTATTATAATCCTGATAGGAAAGGTGCTTTTCAATAAGTTGGTTGTCCATCTCTTTCCTTTGATGCATGTTTAGAGATCTAGATTCAGCATGTTATATAAGTTTATATGCATGTTATTCTGAATCTCTGTGTAGGTACTAATCGGATCTCACAAGTATTTCGGCAAGTTTTATTTATTTATTTCAGATGAGTTGCAGGTTCCTAGATTGGAGAGGATACTGATATAGTTTTCTTCTTCACTCTCTTCAAAACCTTCCAAAGGCATAGTCCCTCGACATTCCATCTGAAAGCTCCACGGTGGATCTTCAAGGCTACCAACATTTCTCTCCTCCTCTTCCTTCTTCAAAATCAACTCTTTTACCTGGTTAGTTTGTTCATAGATTTGATATTTTTTAGATATATCATATTAAAGTAAATTTAACCTCAAATCCCATAATCTAGATCTTGCTCTTAAAAGGTTTCATAAGCATTCTAGATCTAGCTTTAGGGAAATCGTCCTATTTGCATGGAATTTTAAAGAGAATTTGTAGCTTGCATGCATTAGATTTATGTTTTCTATTATAAAATATAAATATATCAATCAGTGCACATGATATTGGCTGCCTAAAAGTCAAGACAAGATCCCAAGGAAATCTTGCTTTCCTTGGTTCCATTTTTACCTATTTTAACTAGTTTTTACTTAGCTTTTTTTGGTTAAAAGTAAGCTGACCCAAAGGTACTTTCAGAGTGATTTTGGGCATATTTAAGTCTAATAAGCTTGCTGGTTTTTAGCAGGTATAACAGAAAAAAAGATGAGCTGCTGCTGGAAAGTGATTTTTGGGCCTTCTGAATCCCCCCAAGGGTCTCCCCTTTCGACTGAAATCTTTAATTTTTGCACTTTGTAAGCTCTTGGTTACATTTTGTATAAGAATCAAGAGGAATCATATCAGTTTGATGATATTGTAACTTATGGTAATGAAAATAATTTTGAATAGGCTCTTTCGAGCCCATTCCCCATCCCCCTTGGGGGGATTTGCGTCCGTGTCATTTTTTGCTTTTCGTTCATCTTTTTTCAATCTAGCGTAGTATTAATATGCATGGTAGTATACTTTTATTTAAAACCAATTCCATATTCCATTTATATTGGTTTCAAAGTAACTTTTATACCTACCCCACGAGCCTCCTTTTGAGCCGAAAGGTGAAGAAAGGTTCGTGGTAGTCTAATTAGAAAATTGTTGTTTGCTTATATTTTTATGTTTCATTTGATATCATCATTTGTTTCAATAACCATAATAAAACCAACCCCTCCTTGATTCCCCAATTGAGGTCCACTTGGACCGAAAGAGATTCGTGGAGGGTTTTCTTTTTAACAAGAACATCCATCTCAAAATTTACTAAAATTAACAAGACTTTGGTGTGTATGCTCTGCACTTGGCTGCGATTCATCCAATCAATCAATATGTATCAAAAGAATTTGAGCGACTAGTATAATTAGGATTCACTCTCCCAAATTGACAAACCACCAGGTGAAAATCCAACACCTAGATCAAACCATTACGGTGGAAAAATACCCAAAGGAAGCGGGAAATTCTAGAAAGTGACCTTGGGGCGCCGATCTCTATCTTACCCTAATGGGTGCATTATGAACAATAGCTCCAAAGACTCCATTCAGCCCACATATTCCTTGCGGGTAGCTGTGAAGGTTTAGTTTTGGTCATACTCCAAGTACTCTTGGGTATATCTGGAGTCCACCCCCTTGCCTAATTTTAATCAACTCATATTTCACATTAACTTAAAACGTACCAAGAGGCATTTGCAAAACATTCACTCCAAGCACATGCAAGTACATTGATTTTATTTTGACTCCATTTTAAGGCATTGGTTATTTTCTTGCTATATATATATATTGTGCCTCAGCATTGTGTTTTCGTGTGCCCATTTTGTATCTTGTCATCTATGGTTGTTTTTTTGTTAAATTTCAAACTCCTAAGTAATTCATTCAGTTTAACATCACCATACTAAGTAATTATCCTTAGTAACTTAATAGGGTCTACCCCCTTGGCTTCGTTAGGAGTTGAGCCTAAATGGAGGAGTCAAGAACAAGGTGACAACCTTGACTCAAGACTTTCCCCCAAGGACACACTGAGTGGCTTGAATATTTCTGCCACATGACCCAGGTGTCTGAAAGGCAGCAACAGACACCCATTTGCAGTCCTTTCTTTTTGAACAACATGAACGAATAATTTTTCATGATTTTCATGATCATGTTTCTTCTTGGATGGAGTTGTATTTTCCAAAGGTTTCTAATGCTCCAGCTTTTGGTATACTTCCTATTTCCAGTATGTATCGGCTGCCTACAAACTCTTTATTTCATTTATCACATATTTTGTGGGTCTTCTCAAACAATAGCATACATGGAATTATGATTCTCAGTAAATGGTTTCTTGGCTTCACTGGAAGCATGATTACACTTTATTGGGTTGTTTCCTCATATTATAAGTAGGAGTAAATAGAAGACTAAGCTCGCTATATGAGCATGTAGATTATTTTTAGTATGATGGTTTGTAGCAGTATTTTATCATTTCATAGGTATGTGTTCATAGTTTGAGAAAGTTACAGATATTGAATAAAGAATCCATAGTCCAATGGAATTTTTGCAGAGTAATAGACAGGTTTGGTTGAGTGGGAAAAAGGCATTGATCTACAAGTTCTTAAAACCTCACAAGGAGGATTTCATCCCATAGTAGGAGCTAGATGTTATAACTAGATGTTGTTCTTACTTTATTTGTCTTATTTTTCAAACATTGATTTACTATGACTTTACATTTTAAGTTGGTTTTGAGAATTTTTTGCAATCAGTACTTTTTTTTTATTTAATTCTTTTAATGGGTTGATTATTTCATTATTTTAGTTTTAAGGTTTGTTCTTTGGGATTATTAGTTAAAATATATATATTTAAGCTTTCAAAAACTTATAATAAAGTTTATTTCGAAATTTTAGGTTATGCCTAACCATTTTTTTTAACCCTTGGGTAAAAAATTTCAAAAAATGATTCCTATAACAGCTCTGTTTTTCCTATTTTTGTCATTATCAATGGGAGCAGATTATGAGGTGATGGAAACGAATTCTGGAAAACCAAAAGAGGTTTTTTCCCAAAAAGGACTCATTCACAAAAAACTCTCTTTTTTTTTCAACAACTGTTATAATTTGAGAGATTCGAATTCATCTTTCCGGCTTATTTTTTAGGGTTTGAAAAATTTAATAATTTACTGTTTTAGTCACAAAATTCCAGCACCGATTATGATCAATTTAAGGGGAATTTTTAAAAACCAAGAGAGTTTTTTGTTACTCATGGACTCATTTAAAAATACCTCTCTCAGGTTTTTCACAGGTGCTCCAGATCAAGAGATATGGAGGCGTCTTTGAGACCCAAATTTTTCAGAAATTCGTCAAATTTCCCCAAATCCGATTTTTGCTATTTTTGGGTTGATTGTCTTTAAAGATTTTGAGTTAGCATATAAATAATTGATGTAGCTGTTTCAATTTTTTACCTAGAAGGTATTATTTGGAACTACTTTACCTTTGTGATGATAAAAGGAAGCCAAACATAGAGTTTGGAGGTTCAAATTTTCACTCAAGGAGAGACTTTTTGTGTTGTGATATCTCAAGCTAGAACTTATAACTCTTATGTAAGTAGATGAATGTTTTTTAATTATATATAAACTGATAATCCTTTTTACCTATCATGCTGTTTCATTTCTGATCAAGTTGATTGCTCAGTCTACAATTTCATTTCTTGTTTAAAGGTTTTATTCATGTAAATGCTTGTAGCCTGTGGGTGAAATTAGTGTTTCATGTGTAATGCTTATGGCTTATTGGGATGTGTTTGATCCCCAGTTTATCTACTTGTGCATGATTCAGTTATGTATTATCTTGTTATTGTATTTCCTCCTTTCTGATGAAGTTTTAAAGCAAAACTATAAACCAAAACCCTAACAACCAATTGTATTCTATTTCTGTTTGAGATTGTGTTAGCTTGTTCTTGTGGTAATCTAGGAACAATTTATAGCACAAAAAAGAAGTATACTTTGAACCCAAATTGAAAAACAATACAACACTACTAAATCAGAATGGGAGTGATAATTGCCATTACAACCAACCTCCAAAGCTCTACTCCACCTAACAGACAAGAAGCAAAGCTCATGCAGTTCTGTTGCGAATGACCCAAACCATCATGAGAATCCAAGGCCTAATATTGAGATCCACGCATCCCAAATCTCATTAATTTTTCCACCCTAGCCTCCAGTAATGTAAATCAAAACCCATAGCATATATTTTATGCCACCCTCTAATGCAGAGCCATGTTTAATCAACGTGCAACATATAAAACCCATTATATGTATCGAATACATAGGTTATATCCATAGTGCATTGCATATGAAATATGCCATGGAGGACTACGGTGAAGGT
The DNA here is from genome assembly GCA_001517045.1 of Pseudotsuga menziesii. Lineage (NCBI taxonomy): Eukaryota > Viridiplantae > Streptophyta > Pinopsida > Pinales > Pinaceae > Pseudotsuga > Pseudotsuga menziesii. The sequence continues at coordinate 243,609 of LPNX010277201.1, forward strand.
TAAAAAATTACACCAGGACTATATTAAACCATGAACCATGTTATAAAATGTTAAAACCATGTATAATGTGTGCCATGTAAATGATATAATACAACAACATTTAAATCAATGTCATAAATTCCATTAAAAACAATAATAGTAACCAATACAACATAGGCTAGCAAAACATTCATAATTATCAACTAACAACCATCATAGTATTCACTAGGATGGGACTGTAAGCATGTCCTCGTCCAAGCTGGCCGTTAGTGACAAGCACGGTAGTATGTCTTGCTCTGCTTTTATAAGCTATTTTTGTCGCTAAGTGCACCTACACACGATAAGAAAAGAAACGCATTATTTCATAAGAAATAAGTATGCTCTGTGGTGACAAGTATAAAATAGTTACTATTTAGGTGTTTACAAGGGAAACAAGTCCCGCCACTCCATAGGATCAGATAGTAAGTAACATCATGACAACATAGTATTACATTAATAACCACATCAGGAAATATGAAAGCAAGAAGTAAGAACAACTTACGACATTACAGTATAGTAAACAAAGAATGACACCTTCTGCATAAGTTTAGATAATTTCCAGTTCAGGTAGTATTTTAATAGCCTAACAAAAAAAAATTTCAAATTTTGGGGACAGTACAGTAAATAAAGGATGACGCAATCTGCACAAGTTCTAATAATGTCCAGCATAGGTAGTTTTGACTAAGCTAATAAAACAAAAATATTTTCAATTTTTAGGGACATTACAAGTGGTATCAGAGCCTAGTTTCAACACTAAGAGACCAAATGGGCATACCAGACATTCATTGCAAGGAAAATAAAGTATGATTTAAAATTTTGTTAACTAACAGAAATTTTTCCTGTTATTAAAAAATCGCAATTGTAGGATTTAAAATAATAGTTCAGATCATGACCATTGAAGAAGATAACAGTCATCAAGGAAAGTTGAATACCCCCACCTAGGAATCCAAATTGGTGGTGGAACTAAATTCTAATACAATGAAAACCATACAAAGTCTCCAAGCAAACTTACATATTTTCAGAAATGATAATCTGAATGAAAGAAAGGAACATCAAGCAATTAATGAAGCATTTTTGCGAAACATGATGGGAGAAATCCCACAGGGAAAACCCATGCATTCCACGAGCAGGTTCAAGAAAGAATTTTATCATAAATGGGCCAGCAGCCCAAGAGAATAAGGAAAAGAAACATACCCCTGAACCTATAGAAGGATATTATCATAGTCTTTCTAATAATGATTATTTTTCTCCATGGAGAAAGAAACCGAGCAATGATGACAATCTTTAGGGAGAGTTTTGAAAAAAAAAATCCCCAACCTATGAAGGAGAGATGAACACAGGAGAAAAAGTAGAATAGTGGTTTTTGGGTATGCGAAAATATTTTTGAGTTCATAGCTACACTAGATAAATGAAGGCTCATCTCACCATCTATAATTTCAATGGAAAATAAGCTAGATGATGGAGAAACATGAAGCATACCAATAAACATGAGTTAAGAGAAACACGGTGGAGTAAGTTTCACAAGATATTTCAATAGAAATACATGTCCGGAAGGTTCTTAAAAAGAAAAATGAAATGGTTTCACGAGTTACATATGGGATCCATGACTATCGATGATTTTATTAACATATTTTTGGATATGTTTCATTATGTACCATACATCAAGGACGAGAAAGTCAAAATGCAATATTTTTTAGGATGCCTTCCTCCCAACATCCGGGAAATGATTGAATTTGGCATGCTTAAAAATTTTGACACCACCTTACACAAAGATAGGCTTTGTTATGAGCATGGGCATCTGAGGCAAGATGACATTAACAAAAGTTGATACAGGTCTAAAAAATTCTCTAACAACTGGAAACCAGTTTTTAGCCCACCACTATATAGAAAAAAGACCAACAATTTTCCACCCAACAAGAACTTCAACAAAATAAGTATGAAGCCATATGTACCACCTCCAAATTCTAACAAGACAACAGCAAATGAGGGAGCCAATGATACCCCACTGCAAATTAAATTCTTGAAATGCCAAGGGCCTCATTATGCTCGATACTGTAAGAATAAGATCAATGGGGTTTGGCACAACTTACAAGAAGAACCAACGGTAGAGGACATAGTTCAAACACCGTGGATTTATGTAGCCTTTGATGGCCGACATGCAGACCATCAAGATACTGTGGTTGAGATAGAAGGTAATATCTTGAACACTTCTATTTCAATACTAATTGACCATGGTTCTTGTTGGAGCTATGTATCACCGAAAATTGTTGATATATGTAAACCAGGAAAAGTTAAACATGATAACCTTGGATGGTGCAATTACCCATAGGTAGGAAATGAATTTTTTCAGAAATAGTTAAAGATTTTGTGGTAAAACTGAATGGTTTTCCTACTAGAGTAAACCTGGATATCCTACGCTTAGGATGATATGATATACTTATCAGCATGGACTGGTTGGAACAACACCATGTCATGCTCGATTGCTTACACAATTCAATCTTGTTTATAGATAGTTAAGGGAATAAAGTGAAGATTCAAGGCATACTGAAGAAAGTTTATGTAAGGTAGATATCTATGTTACAAGAAAATATGTGCATTAGGAAAGGATGTAATTTGTTTGCAGTAAACATCCCAGACATAGAGGCTAAAAGAGAACAACACATAGAGGACTTTCCAGTTCTTCTATACTTCAAGGACATATTTCCCGAGGATATCCCAGGATTTCCTTTGAAACGAGACCTAGACTTTTCCATATAAATGACACTAGGATCAGTTTTAGATTCAAAATCCCCTTACTACATGAGTGCACCAGAGTTGGTGGAAATCAAACTATAGTTGCAGGAGTTGATTGAGAAAGGATATATCCGACAAAGTGTGTGTCCTTGGGCATCATCAATACTTTTTGTAAAGAAAATGGTATGATGCAGATGTGCATCGATTACCATTAGATTAACAAGATGACTATCAAGAACTGATACCCACTCCCTAGGATCGATGACTTGTTAAATCAAGTAGGAGGAGCCAAGATTGACCTATGATCAAGGTACCATCATGTACAGATTAGCGATGAGGATATTCACAAAACCTCCTTTTGTACAAGGTATGGTCACTACAAGTTTGTAGTAATGTCATTCAGGTTAACCAATGTACCCATAAACATTATGTGTATGATGAATAGTATATTTAGTAAATATCTCGATAAATTTAATTTGGTCTTTATAGGCGAAATCCTAGTTTACTCTAAGAGTAAAGAGGAACATAAGGAAAACCTTGGCATAGTGCTACGAGTGTTATGCGAACACCATCTCTACGCCAATTTTAGTAAATGTGATTTTTGCAAACCATGGATACAGTACTTGGGTCACATAATCTTCGAGAAGAGGATAGATGTGGACCCAGAAAATATTAAAGCCATAGAAAATTGGCCTACCCCTGCTCGTGTCACCGACATTAGATCATTTTTGGGATTATCCGGTTATTACTGAATGTTCCTTGAGAACTTCTCAAGGATAGCTTATCTCATGACTAATTTTCAAAATAAGGAAAATAAGATCTTATGGACGAGCAATTTTGAGGAAAGTTGTCAAAAGATTCAACATCTTTTGACAACTGCATCGATACTACGAATTGTAGATCCCAATGGGGATTTCATTGTTTGCACGGATGTAAGCAAGGAAGGAATTAGAGGAGTCCTATTGTAGAATGATTACACGGTCTGTTATGAATCTAAAAATTTAAAAGAGCATGAGCATAACTACCCCAAACACGATCTTCAGTTAGCAGCCATCATCTAGGCCTTGAAGATGTGGAGTCACTACCTCATGGGAAGGAAATTCCTTCTGAAGACAAACAATATGAATCTGAAGTATTTATTTGAGCAACATAATTTGAATGCCAGTAAATCTAGATGGTTGGATTTTCTTTAGCAAGTACCATTTCAAGATAAAGCATATAAAGGTCAAAGAGAAGAAGAGTGTTGATGCTTTGAGCTGACAAACTCATATGATATATGAGCTGACTTTAATTCAAACCGATTCGGATTTATATGATAGGATTAGAACAACCAATAGAGTTGACCCTTTCTATGGAGAAATCCTCAGGAAGGTCCAAGAGGACAGGTTGTTTCAACAACAAAAAGAGTACAAGGTAGAAGAAACAGGATTTCTATAGTCCAAGGAGAGATTGTACATTCTAGAAGGAGGGGAAATTCAGTCCAACATCCTCACAGAATTTCATCAGACACCCTACTCGAGGCATCTGAGATATCAAAATATGATATCCACCATTAAGACACACTTTCTTTGGCCTAAGTTAAAGGTTAACATAACGTTGTTTATCGTGAAATGTTAGGAATGCCAGTTGGTCAAAGGTGAGCACCAACATCCTTCAGGATTTCTTCATTCGTTACCCATTCTAAAATGAAAGTGGGAGGTAATTAGTATGGATTCTATCACTTGTCTAAATACAAGTAAGAAACAAAATCATTCTATCTTCGTAGAGATAAAAATTGTCAAAATTAACACGCTTCATTCCAGTGAAGTCAACCAACAAGGCAGTACACATTGCTGATATCTTCTTAAAGAAGATATTTATATTGCATGGGATACCCAAGGAAATAATCTCAGATTGAGATACTAAGTTTACCGGAAACTTTTCAATATCCTTATTCTTCAGATTAGAGACGCAGTTGAACTTTAGTACTACTTACCACCTGCAGACAAACGGGAATATAGAGAAGGTAAACAATATTTTCGAGGACATGCTTAGGATGTATTCCATGAACATCCCCACCAAGTGGGGAGATTACCTGTATCTTGCAAAGTTTTCATATAATAATGAATACCATACTTTTGTCAAGATGAGTCTGTTTGAGGTAATCTATGCATGGAAGTGTAGAACGTAGGTTACTTGGGATAGCCCAGTGGATTGACTCATGTTAGGGCCTGAGTTGTTAAAGGACTTGGAACAATTAGTTACCAAGGTCCAGGTGAAACTTAAAGGAGCACAAGACCTCCAGAAAATTTATGTGGATAAGAAAATAAAAGATAAAGATGACCAAATAGGTGACCATGTCTACTTGAAAGTAAAAGAAAAATGAAGCTCATTGAGCTTGGGAAGGTGCAGTAAGTTAGCACCTAGATTTTGTGGACCCTTTGAGATACTATCCAAGACAGGGCTAGTGGCTTATGAATTAGTGTTACCTTCTCACATAAAAGTCCATAATGTTTTCCATGCATCTTTATTAAAAAAATATGTTTATTATACTAAACATGTGATTGATTGGTCCTTATTACATGTGGAACCTGAAGGGGAGTTTTCCCCTGAACCTATTCATATATTGGACAAGAGAGAGGTGTAGCTTAGGAAGCACACCATAGTCTAGTTAAAAGTGCAATGAAAGCACTTCGAATCCAATGAGGCTACTTGGGAGAATGAAGACACCATGAGAAAGGCTTAGCCTGCCTTGTTTCATGATTTCATTTCGAGTCCCTATTGTTTAGGAATAAACACCTTATAACTGAAGGTATAGGGTTACCAACGTACTCTTAAAACTTCCAGACAGTCAGCTTTAAAGTTCAGAAAAGAAATAGGAATATAGGATGGACTCACCCGATTCACGACGGTTGATCCAAGCTTTGTCTTCTCCCGCTCTGGTTCTCCTCCAAAGCTTTCAGGGATGTTTCTCCAAATGAAAACTTATATATGTATATATGACAAGTTATATAAACAATATATAGAGTGCTTAATCATAAATATTCATCAATCCATGATACATGAAAGATATTCAACACACATTTCGAATAAGGATTCTCTTTATTAACAATAGTGAATGAGTCAAGGTTACAACCCAATGCCTGAAACAAGGAATCCTCTGCAACCAAAGGATCCTGATTTCTACTACTCCAAATACTTCTAAATAGATACCACGATCATAACTTTTCTCTCCAAGTATGATTTATTAATGCCCTCCGCAAGGCCTCTATTTATACTTACTGAAATAGAGTAGTTTCGAAGGTTGAGGAGGTTGAGACAGTTAACATAGTTATTGATTAGGGCTTAACACATCTTCATTAATCACAATTTATTATTTTTAGTGTCAAAGGAAGGAGTACGTGAGTATTGATACTGGCAACCCATGTATGACACGCGAGTTGCTATAAGGGAAACTATTGTTCTAATTGTAACTTCGGAATGTATTCACTTGTATTTGTTATCTATTGTAATCCGATGTTTATTCTGGGATGTTATCATGTTATGTCATACCCTGATGTTTTGATTGGGAGAATCAATAATGTAAACAAGCCATTTCAAGTCATTGTGGGTAACCCTTCGCTTGTCTAAGGGTTAAAGTCCCCACGGTTCCGGGGAAATAGGGTTATTAGACTCTCCAAGTAGAGGTCGAATCTAGTAGGGTTTTAGTCATGTCAGGATTAGTGTAAATAGAAATATGGACTCTCTATTTAACACACATCACTCACACACTCAAGTGTGGCACATAGTTGAGGAAGGAGAAGACACTGGGGCTAGACAAGAAGAAGATTACTGTTGTCGGGAGTGCATCTTACTGTTTTGGGGTTTTACCTTTTGTGCTGATTCTATCTCTGAGGAAGTTGCGTGGTTTTCTCCATTTATGGCTTCCCCAATGAAAAAAACTGTGTTCATTGTCTCTTCTGTTTGATTGTTGTACTTGTTGCTCTCTCAGTTAAAGATCCCAACATAATGCTAGCTTGAATATTTAAAAACTAACATGGTATGAGAGCTAAACTGAGAGGAAGACATTGTGCAACTGCGGGAACTAGAGCTTCCTACTTTGTGGATCTCTCTCCATAGATTTTCAGAAAAATTAAGGTGGAATACCTCTCCTCCTTAGGGCGCATCTTTCTGTTGAAGCAGAATCCAATTCTGAAGTTTTTTAGTTTTGGACCTGTCACTATTGCCGGAAATTAGGGATTTTCATAGAACATGAATTTTTTAGTGAGGCTAGGCCTAGATTATTCTCCTCCCAAAAATCAAAGTTAGGGATCAATTTCAAGTAATTTGGGTGGACAGAACTCTGGAAAAGCAAAACCCCAATTTTATCTTGAACCAGCTCTGCAGGATTTCAGCTCAAGTCTCATATCCGACATCTTGACCTGGTAAGATCTAAAATATTTTGTATTTCCATTTGAGGTTCTCAGTTAAGATGTCTCATCATACCAAGCTTGATGAAAATATTGAGGGAGCTGATAACTTCCAAGCTTGGAAGTATAGGATCTCCCTAGTCCTTAAAGAGAATGAGCTGGAGTCCTGCATCCATGAGGAGGTTCCAGTTCCAGAGGGGGATGAGGCTAAGGCCTTGCATAAGAAGAATTTGGTTATGGCAAAGAGAATCGTTGCTAATTCTATCAAGGACCATCTTATACAACAGGTGTCCTCCCTAAAGACACATAAATATATGTTTGATTCCCTAACCAAATTGTTTGAAGGGAAGAACATAAACTGAAAGATGACTCTGAGAAACCAACTGAAGAATGTGAAGATTGAGAATGCAGAAACAATCCAGTCTTACTTCACAAGAGTTTCTCAAATCAAGGAACAACTAGAAGCTGTATATGAAGAAGTGGAAAATGTATAGATTGTGATGACTACCTTGAATGGCATTCCTAGGTGATGGGATTCTTTCATCAAAGGAATCTGTGCTAGAAAGAAGTTAGTTAAGTTCAGCAGACTATGGGAAGGATTCTCTTTAGAATAAGATCAGATAGCAGCTCGAGAAGAAAATATGGGAAGTGAATATAAATCTCTCATGGTACACTCCAAATCACATTCCAAGTCAACCAAAAGAAGATCTCATGGCTCTAGAGGTAAGCACTCTCACAAAGATAACACTAGAAAATATTTATCTAGGATCATATGTTATACATGTGATGAAGCAGGACATTATGCAAGAAATTTTCCTAAGAAACAGAAACTAATGAAGAGGAGCAACAAAAGAAGACATCATGCTCATGCTGCAGAGGATGATGAACCATCAAGGAAGAGATCTAGATATGAAAATGAAGATTCTTGAAGCGAGGATGAATATGTTTTGATCTCCGCTCTCATAGGTAACATTACTCATGGAAGGGATGATTGGCTTATAGATAGTGGGGCTTCCAAACATATGACTGGATTCAAGGAATCCTTTGTGAGACTATCAGATCATGAATCACCTCACAAGGTGAAGCTAAGAGATGACTACCAATATCCAATAAAAGGTAGTGGGGAATATTCCTATAAGCTAGAATCTGGAAAGTCTCTGACAATGAAGGAAGTATCGTTTGTGCCAGGACTAAAGAAGAACCTATTCTCCATATTGGCATTAGATGCAAAAGGAATGTGGGTTGCATTCGTATATAGTCAAGTCATCAAGTGGCAAAAAGTAAAGACTATCGATGATGTGGTAGTAATTGGAGAACAAGAAGGAGGATTGTACAAATTAAAGGGAAAATCCAGAACAAGCCTTAGTCCATGACACAGTAGAACCAAGTGAACTTTGGCATAGAAGGCTTGCACATGTGCATTATAGAGCACTACCTATTAGAAGCAAAGATGTTGAAGGTCTTCCAGAAATCCAAGCAAAACATGATGGGGTCTGCAAAGGACGTGTGAAAGGAAAGAATACAAAGAAGACATTTCCAAGTAGTGAAAGCAAAGCAAAAGGAATCTTAGAAATCATTCACTCTGATGTATGTGGTCCTACGTCATCAAAATCACTAAGTGGGTATGCATATTATGTTTCTTTCATTGATTATTTCTCTAGGAAGACATGGGTTTACTTCATGAAAAACAAAGATGAAGTATTAAGAAAGTTCAAGGAATTCAAAGCCTTGATTGAGAACCATACTGAAAACAAGATCAAAACCTTTCGATCAGACAATGGTGTAGAATTCACTTCAAATGAATTCAAAGAGCTATGCAAAGAATCAGGGATTAAGAGGGAGTTGTCCACTCCTTACAATCCACAATAGAATGGGATTGCAGAGAGGAAAAATAGAACTATCATGGAAGCTACAAGAGCTATGCGTCATGATCAAGATCTTCCTATGCATCTTTGGGTTGAAGCTGCCAGAACAACCATGTATGTACAGAACCGTACTCCACACAGAGTACTTGAGAACAAGACTCCTGAAGAAGTCTTCTCCGACAAGAAACCAGAAGTTTTCCATCTTAGAATATTCGACTGTCCAGTGTACATACACATTCCAAAAGAGAAGAGGACTAAATTAGATCCTTCAGGAAAGAAGGGTATATTTGTGGGATACTCTGAAAGCTCAAAGGCTTACATAATATATTTCCCAGGATACCAGAAGATTGACATCAGCAAGGATGTGACATTTGATGAAGACACGGCTTACAACAAATCCAGGAAGAGACCTACTGAAGAACCTGAAGAAGTACAAGCACCCAGAGTTCATGATACAACCATGAATGAAGAAGCTCAAGAAGAAGATCGAGAATTTGAACAACCACAAAGACCTGTAGATCCACCTCTTGAGAAGAATCCTCATAAGAGGAAACCTACTTGGGTATGAGAACTTATCCAAAGTATAGAAAGATATGGGGCTCCAGAAGAGAATCACAGAGAAAGAAAGAGGACCAGATCCTGCTCCAGGTATGTAGCTTTACTATGTGATTTCATTGATAAAAAACCTTCCAGCTATGAAGAAGAGACAGCGTAGAAAGAATGGAAGGATTCTATGATCGAAGAATACCAATAGGTCATGAAGAATGATGTTTGGGATGTTGTCCCAAGACCAGACAGGAAGTTAGCTGTAACTTCAAAATGGATCTACAAGATCAAACATGCTGCAGACGGTAGCATTGAAAAATATATGGCAAGATTTGTAGCTCGGGGTTTCTCTCAGAAAGAAGGAATAGATTATGAAGAAACCTTTGCACCTATAGCTAGATACACTTCCATTAGATTAGTACTTGCTCTGGCTACAGTAATGAAATGGAAGATACACCAGATGGACATCAAGACTGCCTTATTGAATGGTGTAGTGGAAGAGGAAATGTATGTATAACAACCACTCAGTTTAGAAACACATGACAGGGAGTCTCATGTGTACAGATTGAAGAAAGCCCTGTATGGTTTGAAACAGGCACCCAGGACATGGTATGGCAGAATTGACAACTTTCTATCCAGTTTGGGCTTTACCAAGAGTAAAGCAGATTCCAGCCTTTACTACAAGGTTGAAGATAGCAACCCAATGATGCTTCTACTATATGTAGATGATTTGTTTGTGACAGGTATGGATGGGTTGATTGCTGATACGAAGAGAAATATTGGTGCCGAGTTCAAAATGAAGGACTTGGGTATGATGCATTACTTTTTAGGTATGGAGGTGTGGCAGAGTGCAGATGGAATCTTCCTTGGACAAGGGAAGTATGCAATAGAGATCCTGAAGAGGTTTGGGATGATGGAGTGCAAGGATATGGCCACACATATGGCATTGAACCTAAATCTATTGAGTTATGATTCATCAGAGTTGGTTGATGCTACAATGTATCATCAGATGGTTGGGTCATTGATGTACTTGATGAACACGAGACCAGACATTTGCTTTGCTGTGAAAACCTTGAGCCAGTTCTTGACAGATCTAATAAATGTTCACTTGATTGCTGCAAAGCATTTTCTGAGGTACCTAAGGGGTACAGTTGATTATGGGTTCAAGTATGATGTGAATCAGAAGATAAACCTAGAGGGTTATGTTGATTCAGATTGGGCAGCAAGTGCTAGCAATAGGAAGAGTAATTCAGGGTGTTGATTCAGTATGGGATGCGGTGTGATCTCTTGGTTTAGTAGGAAGCAATCGTGTGTGGCACTAAGTATAGCTGAAGCAGAGTATGTTGTAGCTTGTTCAGCTAGTTGTGAGGTAGTTGGCTGAGGAAGCTACTGTCTGATTTATTTGATCTCCGGATGGATGCTACTTGTATACATTGTGACAACCAGAGTTGGATGAAGTTGTTAGAGAATCCATTGTTCCATGACAAGTCGAAGCACATCAAGATCAAGTATCACTATATCAGGGATATGGTGCAGAGGGGAGCTATGAACCTGCATTATGTTGTGATGGAGGAACAGATAGCTAATGTGTTGACAAATCCATTGGCTAGAGTGAAGTTTAAGTACTTCAGGGAGAAGCTTGGTGTTCTCCAGATCAAGGTTTCCTCCAAGGGAAAGTGTTGATATCCATAGCCATTCTGATGAGCATGTCAGATGTAAGGGCTGAGCCATTATGTCATGGTAAGAGGATTTGGTTCCTTCCATGTCAGATATGAGTGTTGATTGTCATTCTAGGAATGGAGGTACCTGGCCAGTTACCAAGAACACTCAGTCCAGGACTGAGAGAGCCATTCTGACGAGCAGGTCAGATATAAGGGTTGAGACATTCTATCATGGCTAAAGGATTAAGTTCCTCCCATGTCAGATATGAGTGCTGGCCATTCTGTCAAGTAGGACAGATGTAAGGGCAACTGCCATTGTCCGGGAGAGTGGAGGCACCTGGTTCATTACCAAGTAGCTCAATCTATGACTGGGGGAATTTTTGGCAAGGGTGGAGGATTTGGTTCCTACCAGGTTAGATGTGAGTGTAGGCCATTCTAGCGAGGGTGAAGGATTTGGTTCCTACCAAGTAAGATATAAGGGCAACTGCCATTCTCCGGGAGAATGGAGGCACCTGGTCCGTTACCAGGTAGGTCAATCTAGGACTGGGTGCCTTTCTAATGAGGGTGGAGGACTTGGTTCCTTCCAGGTCAGATGCAAGTGCAAGCCTTTCTGTCAAGGGTGGAGGACTTAGTTCCTTCCAGGTTATATATAAGTGATAAATCCTTTTCATAGATGATAGTGATGTCCTATCATGGTGATGAATGTGAGTGTTGGGCCTTTCTGATGTGATTGTAGGATTCTACATGATCAGATGTGAGTGTTGGGCGTGCCTTTCTGACAAGTAGGTCATATGTAAGTGTTGGGCAGGCCATTCTAACAAGTAGGTCAAATATAAGCGATGAAGAATACCTACATGATGGCTAGGCCTACAACCAACATGAAAGAAGGATGGCTCTATAGAACTTCCTATGACGAGAAGAGTCATGAGATAGCACACATGATGATGATCTAGATTGAGTGATGATCTAGATCCAGTCCAGTGATGATGATCCAGATCCAGATGAAAGATGACTTGAATATGCATATGATGAGAAGATCCAGAGAAGAAGACCAGTGATGAAAATTGTGTCAAGAGAATACCTTCCTAGTTAAGAGGGAGTGTTGTTGTAATTATAACTTCGGAATGTATTCACTTGTATTTCTTATCTATTATAACCCGATGTTTATGCTGTGATGTTATCATGTTATGTCATACCCCAATGTTTCGATCGGGAGAATCAATAATGTAAACAAGTCATGTCAAGTCATTGTGGGTAACCCTCTGATTTTCTAAGGGTTAAAGTCCCCACAGTTCTAAGGCACTAGGGTTATTAGACTCTCCAAGTAGAGCTCGGCCCTAGTAGGGTTTTATTCATGTCAGGATTAGTATAAATAGAGAGTTGGACTCTCTATTTAACACACATCACTCACACACTAAAGTGTAGCGCATATTTGAGGAAGGAGAAGACACTGGGGCTAGACAAGAAGAAGATTACTGTTGTCGGGAGTGCATCTTAATCTTTTGGGGTTTTACATTTTGTGTTGATTCTATCTCTTAAGAAGTTGTGGGGTTTTCTCCATTTATGGTTTCCCCAATGAAAAACATTGTGTTCATTGTCTCTTGTGTTTGATTGTTGTACTTGTTGTTCTCTTAGTTAAAGATCCTAACATAATGCTAGCTTGAATATTAAAAAACTAACAAAAATCCGTTTATAGATCTGTACACAGGTTGCAATGACAATACTCGCGTACAGTATGTGATATGCTATAGGAAAAGTCACGTATGTACACGGGTTGTTTATAGGAAAATTCGCGTACAACAATTGACATATGAAAAGGTAAAAATGGAAAGCTGGATGGATAGTGAATGTATTTCATAACAGGCCCATCTATAGTGTTTTAGGCAACCTTCAATCCATAAATGTCCTTTTGTGTGCCAACAAGTGAAGTGTTGACACTTGGACGGAGAAGTACCATTTGGGTTGATAACAGATGGCCCCTAGTGTGTGAGGCCAGAAGGAAACGATGGCTGAAATACATTATAATCTTAATCTTTGGAGAACTCAGAAATCCAATGGAGCAGAGGTAGTACTTGAAACAAATAAAATAATTTCATATACAAAGTCATATTTGAAGATGCTATGTTCAATATACCGGAACACTAGCTCGTTTAGAATATTTGAGTACATCATATAATACAGGTACATGACCACATATATTACAAAGGTGGATCAAAGCCACAATATACAATAATGATGAGTCTTTAAAGATCGGGAAGCTGTGTACATAAGTGGAACATAATGTTGTGCAACTTAGTCCACAGATGAGGAACTAAGGTCTTCATAAACAATCCCAAAGAACCAGTACAATCTAAGCCATGTGAATAAATGTAGGTTGAAGTCGAACATGCAGCGGATTCAACAGTTTGTCAATCAATAGGTGATAATCGACAATTGAAGCAAAGGAATTCACCAATTATGGAAGTGAATCTTGAGGTACTATCGTCAAAACTCTAGGTCTTCGTCGTTAGGAAGTACTGATGTGGAACCATACTGTCATGCGGAAGGCAATAAATCCTCCAACGAATCACAAGAGTGACTAGGAACTGGGTAAAAGAAGGTATACACAAATAATACAACAATGATGGGATTAGGATAGAGATCAGACATTAAGTTGAGTCCTTGAACAATGAGCACGACACAGAGATGACCCAAGGCAGCTTTTAAGCATCCTAAATTAGGTCACGCTGTGTACATGGGTTCACTATGTTGAAACTCAAGTACACGCTTTCTATACATGGGTTTCCCTGAGGGACAGTCATGAATAGTATGTGACATGTCTAACTAGACAGACGTGTGTACTGCATGAACGAGGAAAAGCTATATTGAGTCAAACATTTTGAAACTTTATATGATACTAAAGATTCATAATGTTTGTTTTTCTAGGTGTGAAGATGGTGTTGGAATGAAGGGAATGAGAGCATGAGGATATGGACCAGGAATCACTCCAAGGTGCGCCCACCATACATGTTTTACGAATGAGTGGGTTGTTGAAATTATTTTTCACATCACCTATGCAGGCCAGTTTCCGCTTGCTAGATTTCATGATAAACTACTGGGACCATGATTTAAGGATGCTCGACCTACAAGGTGAAACTTTGGAAATTACTTCTGAGAACATATATTTTATTCTTGTTCTGTCATGACAAGGATCACTAGTCAACTTAGAGGGCACCAGCAAAGGTGGTGATCCTCTAAGTGTCCAGAATTACATTGATGTGTACTACGCACCTAGTACCCAAAAGAGAGGGAGTTGTATCCCAATTGCACATATACATGATCTTTCACTACAGGTACTGACAAGCACTATAGTGAGGATTGCAGGATCATCTTTACTCCATCTAGCTACATGGAACCAAATGAGTTGTAGGTGGATTATATGCAGGGTTCCCTATATGATTGGTGTTCAGGAGTTGTCCCCATTTTGAGAAAAAAACTCTCTGATTGCAAGAGAGGAAGGTGGAAGAACTTCAGGTATTCTAGCATATTGGTTGCCTTCTTTGAGAGAGAGTGCTATGGTTGAGCCCTGCTATACCCATACTAGTCCAATATCCACGTCAGCCTAGGATGAGCAGATGGGGAGAAATATTCCTCTGCCAAGGAGGATTTGGCTCAGTGCAGAGTGTATACGATGATGACTTCTACCTTTGGTGGGAGTGGCCGTTACTGGCATTGGAGTAGTTTTCGTATGCCGAGATGGATTTTCGATGTGATCCAGACCTTGTCCTCCCTCGAAGAGGAGCATGGGGAGATCTAGGTAATTTTTTAATTTTCAAGTTTTTTAAATTTTTTTATGAATTTTAATATATAGATCACTACTACTTTTCGACAAAAATCCGACGGCCGTATTGTCAGATTTTCGACACTTCTCTGTCGCATGTATGACACTATGATTTTTTTTAAGCATCGGTGGATTTTCATTGGTTATCCGACAACTCAGTTTGTCGTCAGTTAAGCGGTAGCATAGTTTACTGTCGGTTAAATGTAAATCATCGGTTATCCGACACTTACAGGTCGTCGCTTCTATAGCATGGCCGTCGATTAAGAGACGGTGACAAATTTTTTTATAAAACATTTACACCTACAAGCGTCACTTACGTGACACCTACAGGCGTCGCTTAAGCGACGATATTGTATTGTTTTTTTTAAAAGGCGTTGCTTAACCGACACCTACAGGCATCGCTTAAGCGACGGTACTGTATTTTTTAAAAAAAGCGTCGTTTAACCGACCCCTACAGGCGTCGCTTAAGCGACGGTATTGTATTTTTTTTTTTTTAAATAATAGTATTCGGTGGGTACATCTTGAATCTATGTTATTTTTTTTACATATACAAAAGGACATCAAGAAAATAATAGTATTCATGGTCAACTCTCAAATTATCCTAATTCCTACAAATGACCTCAACATTGTGTTTCTAGCAAACGTTAGCAATAGAAGAACCACCTTCGATATAGGATTGCACTTGTATATTGGTGAGGTCACCCACAACATCCACTTTCAGGAACCCCAATCCCTTTCGTAGGATTTAGGACACAAAATTATGAAGCTATTATAATTTGTAACTTAAAAGTGAAATCGTGAATGAATACATGTGAATGATGTACTATATACTAGAATCTAGTTTTCCCACCTAAAATTTTCATAACATACAAAATTGATATCCATTGTAGCGGTCTTCTGATCTGCACCTCATACTACTTTTTCGAGAAGTAGTTCCATCTCATCTACAACTACTTCTGGTGGCTTCTCATGTTCTTGAAGTCCAACAACATTAGATTTGGTTAGAAATGCCTTCGCTTCTTCTTCAGTCACATCACTGTAAATTTCAATAAGGTAAAACATAAGTGATATGCATTCTGTTTAGAAAATAAATCATGGGTATATCATTGATTGCATAATCAGTAGCAGAGCATGGATATATGTTTCATTACATTACATAATCAATAGCATTCTGGAATACCTGTCCGCGGCTTCATTCTTGTTTATCAAACTGACATTCTTGGAAACAAGTAATTCCCAAAAATCGTTCAGTTTTTTACCCTGGCACGTATTTGTTAACTCACGCATGAAATTGTTGAATTCCATTGGCTCCTGAAACAAAAATATAGTTAGGACTAAACAACCTCAACCACTACATATGCATGTATAGATCTAACTCCAGTGATAGGAAAGTTTGTAGTCCAGAGTTAAGATCTACAAATGTATCATATCTTTTCACCGAAAGATACAAAACTATAATAACTTGTAGAAAGCTATTCAAACTTGTGCAAAATAGCCCCATCACTGCGAAGACACCATCTAAATCCATTTTTTTCTTAGTTATTTACTTAGTAGTTTCTTATTCTTATAGGTCAGAATACTCTGAAAATGGAGGAAGCTTTTGAAAACATGTGAGGTGAACAAAGATAAGGCACAAGTATTAGATATGGAGAAAATAAATACTGTTTCCCAAGAGTATAATTCATGGAAAGTGGAGATAGATTACTAAACGCTTGTAATGTGTGGACCATAATAACTTAAAATGTGGACCTCCCTGTCCTTCCATCAAACAACTAAGCGTGGAAAATTAGCAGCGGAGGGAAAATACATTACCAACACACCCACCTCTTATTGTACACAGCCATTTCGTAGTGCAACAAACCAATACATTGCTTTATGGTACGTGTTTCCTTTGCTAACAGTGGTACATCCTTCTTTTCTTAACAGCGTGGCTATCAGCATCATCACACTCATTATCTCATGTTTCAAAAAAAATTTATTATTATTATTTTTCTTTAACTATCAAAATAAGGCTTCAACCAACTCCCATTAATGAGCCCTATGACTTCTTTACCATTAAGTTTTTCCAAATTCACTACTCCTCGATCAATGATTTCCTTCACTACATAGGGACCTAAGCAACGTGTCTTCAAATTTCCTGGATGCTTGAAAAACTTGCTATCATGCATAAGAACAAGACCTCCAACTAAAAATTGTTTTTTCTTAATATGTCTAGTGCGGTGAACAAATATAAGGAACAAGTATTAGATATGGAGAAAATAAATATTGTTTCCCAAGAGTATAATTCATGGAAAGTGGAGACAGGTTACTAAACGCTTGTAATGTGTGGACCATAATAAGTTAAAATGTGGACCTCCCTGTCCTTCCATCAAAAAACTAAGCATGGAAAAGTAGCAGCAGAGGGAAAAGACATTACCAACACACCCACCTCTTGTTGTACACAGCCATTTCGTAGTGCAACAAAGCAATCCATTGCTTTATGGTACGTGTTTCCTTTGTAATAAGAATCCAACAGATCAGTGATCAGCTTTTTCATTTCTCTAATAGCCTTAGGAAACCATTAACCACTATCTCGATGAACCAGCATAGCCTCAAAATCTTGAACTGGTGTCAAGCTTCCAACTTGTTCGATTTTCCTTGCTGCAAGACTGTCATAGGAGATGCCACTATGCATATCATTTCCTGCATCTTTCCCTGCCATTTCTTCAGATAATGATGGTTTGTCCCTATAGAATCTCCTGGAGGCCTCCTCTGTCTATTGAAGAGAGAGAAAACAATTTACTCATGGTGTGTTGTTCTTCAGCACCTAGGACTTCAAATACGTTTCCAAATAAATGAAAAAGGATTGTGAACTGGAACAAGAGAACCTTTACCTTTGGATTCACTTTCAATTGGAATTGGATACAAAACTTATCAAGTTTATTTTCGGCAAACAACTCTGGGTCAGGCTCAATTATCGTCTTAACAACATCATCAATCGGAAACACATTAGCATTTGATCTTCTTGAATTCATATGAAGAAAACTGTAGAACCGCTGGACAATTAAAAAACAAGTGAAATGAAAATATAACTAATGGATGCAAGAATACATACACACAAGTGCTATCTTTCTGTAGTTTTTCATCTAACCCTCAGGATTCACAGTAAAGACAGATTATGATTATAATGTATAACATCAAAAACCTAGAATATCCCACGATACACCCTAGAAAAACCTCAATGTTTTTTAATGGCTGTGGATATGGAATTTTCACTAAATAAGGGGGCAACCCATAGTGGGTAACAATGTGCCAAAATGTGCCTTCATCACCAAGTCTATCAGAAGCCTTTATCCTTTTTCCTTGAACCTTAAGCCATTAGACAGAAGCCAAGTCCAACAATTGATTTTACTATTGATTTATCAACAGACCACCTAGTTCGGTCAAGGCGAGTTTAAATATATAATGAAACATAGGGAAGATGGTTAAGATTAAGATATGATGGATTACAATGTATAATGAAACATAGGGAAGATTACAATTCATATGATGGATTAAGATATGAAGAACCTCAAAATTTCAAGAAAAATTCTGAGAGTTATTCATTTCATTCTATTTCATAAGATCATATAGCATATGTCATGATTTAACCCTACAGAAATGATCATAAATGAATCTTTTGCAATGGGCATTTACAAGGCAACAAAAACAAGAAGCTAAAACAATAGTAGAACACCTCAAACAACCACATAAACTTCAGCCTTCTGACCTTCAGCTGGACATCTCTGTAATCAAAACCAACGATTTTACCCCATTTACCATCACAAAGTTTTAGATACTACACAAACTCCACAAAGTTTTAAATCGCAAGTGGCTATGAACATCAAAATACACGTACATGTACATCTACATAGAAAATTATAGACATCTACCAGTACATTCATTATTGTACCCATACATATTGCCCCAACTCACTCCAAGTTTCCAAATTTCTCAATTTTTATTGGCAATACTCTTTATGAGCCTCTCATGGAGAACATAAGATGTAAAAGCTTTTCCTTATTTTAGTATTTGGTCAACAATTATTTTAATTCTTTGAAGCATCAATTTCAGAACCAAATTGCAGATCTATATTCAGTCATAAGAATACACAGATTGAAAAAAAATGCTCAAAACAGAGATCATACAGTCAAAATATTGCATATCAGAAATTGGCTATTTTTAGGGTTTACTGTTACAGGCACGACTCTAATCTCAGTATTCCAGAGCATATGAATTTTGACAAACTGCATAATAGATTAAACTAGTCCAACACCAATTTAAAGAGTTCTTCTGAGACATAAATTTAACATATTATATGTTATATTTCTGAGCAATATTACATGAGTTACAAAGTTCTGCAGTTGTACATTTTCAACCTAAAACCCCAAGGAAAATAGGAAATCATATTGGGTTTATCTTTGATTTTTGTATAAAACCCTAGGATGGCATATTCAAAAGACACAATGGAGCCATTTTCATATCTATGTGATAAATATGTTGTTTTTAATTATATAATAGGAAAAAATAGAGAAGTTGATGAATGGTTTGATTTAGAAAAGACTGTGATTAACAGTATGCAGGAAACATTTAGTTATGTGAAGAAAATTATTTCTGTTTTTCTTTGTTGAATATACTCTATGATTAATCTCCATATAAATAGGATTTAGGAAAGGCAAGGATGATCCCTCATCATATTTTTCATGAAGCTTGTCCTCTCTATAATGCAAAATGTAACAGATGGGTAGGAAGCCATTGAAGGAAATCATCAGAAGATGGTTAAAATAGTCTTCCGTTTGAGAATTGGCAACAAAAAACTAGTGCAATGGCACGGGTTCCTTCAGCAGTCTGCACCAATTGCTCACCTAGCCTCGCTAACTCACCTTCCACAACTTGTGATCAACCCTCCAAGTATTTTATGCTTGGTTCATGTCAAGCTCAGTTATTTTATAACTAGAATCCCCTTCAAAACTTTATTAGAGCCTCAGTTTGAGACCACATGCTCAGCTTTATGGAAAGAGACTGAAAGATAGGGCCACTAATTTCAGGCAATAAGCTAAAGTGGTAGAAAATAGAAACATCAAAGGTGTGGAGATTTGCCTTCTTCCTATAATTAAAACAATAGGAAGAAGCCACTTGTAAAACGAATCTGTAAAAGTCTTGTACATAGAAACATATGCTTATTTTTATTGTCAGTAGAAAACCCTTGAAATTTTTATCTTTTATTATTGTGCAAGTCATAAGGGAGAAACTGCACCAGGTCATGTTGGCTCTCTAGAAATTGAACTCTTAGGGAACTATAAAGAAAAAATGGTCTAGAAGGACGTGCAAGGCCATGCTGACAACAATGGTGTGACATCTAAATCCCAAAACTTTCATGGCCATGCTTGCAAATTACTGACACAATGCACATACCTGTAATATATCCTTTGACGTTTCAGAACAAAGGCTCTTTAGAGTAAATTTGAATTCTGAAGACACGACTAATTTGATAAATGAGCATAATTTCCTTTCTTAGCAACGATATCTAAAGAAGTTCCATCTTTGTAGACTATGACAATGCAGAATTCTTGCCTAGAGAAGTTGGCGCAGCTGTTCATTTTCTCTTCGGAGGGCTTGCACTTCCTTCATTAAATCTGATTGATTTTCTAGCACTGAGGTCATCAAGGAGCCCATTTGATCTTTCTCGACAGTTTAAATGAGGAAGGCGATAAAAAATTAAGTCTCTAGAATGATGTTATACCAGGGTAAAAAATTATAAAATGAAGCGTAGGAGAAATTTCATTGTAGATTCTTTCTTTATAGCGATTTAAATGACAGTTACCATACCTGTTGAATGTGAAATTGATGAAGTAATTCAAGGTGGAGGTTTTGCACATCTTCATGGATGGATTTCTACACATAACCGAGACTTTCCTCTAGTGTACGTTGTACCAACTGAAGTGCGAATGATGGTGGCCCTTGTGGATTATAATCCAACTGCAATAAACCCCTCTCAGAATTCATTTGTAGATTGGCGCATGAAAAGGATATTAACCTATCCAAACCTTTTTCAAAAACTTGTACACTCAATAAGTATCACCAAATTTCTATGTTAAATGTCAATAGATGCCTGCCACAGTATTGAATACACATGCTTCCGCTGTGTGTGTACTGTGTATGTGTGTGAGAGTGAGAAAGAGAGAGAGAGTGAGATCCCTAAAACTCCATGATAACACTTAGTAGAAAATTATTGGCATCAGCAATTACTAAAACTAATTTATCATGAGAAAATCACCTCATGCATGATGCATAAGAACAAGGATAAAGATAACATTCTGTGAAAGAAACGTATTTCTTGTAAAATTCATATCTTGTCAAAAAGCTTATTCCATTGTGTGGTGCTAACACTTTCCTTTTCTAAAGATTATTTAGAGAGCATAAGACTTTCATTGTCAAAAATCTTATTTAGACAGCATATGACTTTCCTTGTCAAAAATCTTATTCCATTGTTCGGTGCTAAGACTTTCCTTGTCAATTTTGTACAATAATATATGACATTGTAAAGGAATAAGCAATTTAGCTTGGAAATGTGATCTTTCTTTCAGATATTGATTTTGAATTTAACAAATTTGAACATAAAATGATTTGGCTGAAGAAAATTTTGGGAGAAAATACATGTAAACCAATCTATGATAATAAACTCCTATGAGAAAAATGCATCTGCATAGTTAGTTCCCATCTATTCTATTCTAAACAAGCAGACAAAGGAAATTTTCAATAAAATGCTTGCGAGAATATTTCCAATACTGCAAAAGCAAATACTTACATTAGCTGGTATAGAAGATGATGTTGTAGCTAAAGTAACATCTGGTGTTGAGAACATAGCATTTTCAGAGTCCTTTTTTCCATCAGAAGGAGCATCCAATCCAATTTTCTCCTCCCTCCTCTTTGCACCTGTTTTCTTTTGTTTTGGTGAACTTGCATTTGGTAATGCTCCGTCACCAGGAAAAGAAACACCTCTGGGCAAGTTTGTATTTGATTTTCTGTCAACATAAGCCATGTACCTTCTTGGTAGCCCCATAGGTATCGATGTGGATGTTTCAGTATTTGATGGTAATATTATACTTTTTTATCCTAAGGCAAATGACATTCCACTCACTGGAAGAACAGAGGAAGTAACCCATATCAAAAATCCTATGACAGACAAGCAAGTGGTCACCCAAGATGTGAAGGGACAACCAAAAAACTCTCACCAGCAAGACTACAATTGCTAGAGTCCTAGACTATCCATGGATACAAGATAGTATGCCATCTTTTCTTAATAAAGCATGCTTGAATACAACTTGACAAGTGGAGTAATCCAACTCATGTACCCAACAATTACATTTTCCAAGGGCAATGTCAATTTCATCCACGACATTTGTTTCTGCCAGCACATGTCTCCAAACTGCAATCATTCCAAAATAGAGATTGCTGTCAAGTTAGATAAAGATAAAAGCATGCTTGATAAAAATAATAAAGCATGCTTGATAAAAATTAAGCATGCTTGATAAAAGCATGCTTGATAAAAATTAAGCATCAATGTGAATTCTAAAAAGAAACATATTCAAACTTACATCCATGGAACATCACCTACAAGCATCCAATCCCCCTCTTTGTCTTCGTAAGTCAAAAAGTAATCAGAACAATCCCCCACAAGCCATGAATGTTTTGACTGGCCAGAAATTCCATTTTCTTGAACTGCAACATCACCTTAAAGACAAATGGATCAAGAGATGCTTGGAGATTGCATATGACATGATTCAATTTCTCAAAGTAGAATATAATTGCAGGTGTAGGATAATCAAGCTCCATAGCCGAATCTTCAAATACTGTTTTGCCTCCAAAGAGAGGCTGAGCATGGAATGTGTCTTGCAACGGTGTTTTTTCTCCAGAGAGAATTGGAGCATGGAATGCAACTACCACCAAACTCAATTGAACTTTTGTGGAACCAAAAGCCTTCAAATTGAGGAGGTCTGATCTGTAACAGATCTAGCTAGAAGAAGCCAACATTCAACATGGCCCTCTCCAAATGCATTGGTAGAATAAGCCCAGTCAACAAGGAATTTAAGCACCACATTTTCATAACTACCTGGCCAATGAATGGGCAGTTGGCCAACAACTTTCCTGGCCAAGGGAAAAAAGAGGCCATTCTTCTTCCAGCTAAAAAAGAAAAACAGAAAGGGAGTTCACAGCCAAATGTTGTAGGAGAATCAAAACCATCTGTATGTAGACATGGTAACTGAATGCAATGAATCTGAGACAGAGAGCTCTGTAACCATTAATGGCCTTCAATAAAACCGAGTATTTGTTTGGAAGTGGAATTTGTACATCCCAAGAGGGTTTTCTCCACATAAATGATAAATCCTTGCGTTAATGTGTGCATTCTGTATTTTGTGAGTTCATTATCATTTCATTGATAGCAGAATCTTGAATGCAGGCATTGTTCCTTCTGTCACCGTAATCTCAAATTTTAGTGTTATTGTATGCATGTTAGAAGCTCTGTTCTTAGTTTCTATTTCCCTGGTATACCTGTTGAATACATTGTTGGCAGTCATTGAAGACACAAAATGTTGCATAGATTAATCCTATTCAGTAATGGAATGGTTAAAAACTTACATTTTTTCATCACTAAAATGCAATCTCTATAATTTCAGATCAAAAAGGTAAAAGGAAGCTACCATATTACAAGGATCGAATTAACAAGAAATCCATAGAACACGACTTCCTCTATGAAATTGCACATGCAAGCTAGGAGCAAGAACTTGAAAAGCCTAGGAAAATACTCATCCTTGAAATAAAAATAAAATGGAACACATGTCAAGTAATATGTGATACCAGTGAAATCCAAGTAAACAAGCATATACCACTGGATGATTCAACATGCAGGCAGGAGTATGTATGATGTGATCAGGCTGACAGTGACAGGTTAATGCGTCTTATAAAAAAACAATGTCAATATAGAATGTGCATAATGTTTGCCTCATAGCTAATGTCACTTAGACAAATTCTGCCCTCACCTGTGAAGCAGTGACAACATCTATTCTTTGCCATGTCTTTTACAGCCAATGCTAGCTGTCCTAAGTTCCTAACCAACTAAAATCTCTTGTATTTTTTTGTAGCCCTTCCCAAACCTCTATGTTGCTCAGATGTCCCTCGTAACTGTTCAGTTGACCATGCAACCCCTCCACACAGTCAAGGTTGCTACCTTTCACCCACTCAACAATACTACCCCCGCCATTGAACCATCCACATTCGTTATGCTATTGTTGATATTTTTAGTGTCATTTCCTTGTTGCATTTTTCCCTCAATGTCAACATCTTCACAATAACCCATATAAACAATCAATAACATATAGTTCCCCTAGCCTTTCAGTAAGCCAAAAAAGAACACTAAGCCCCATCAAACATTGAGCATAGAATCCCAACATTAGACTTGCATACAATATCAATCAAAGGGATTTTAGCACACTGAGAAAATTCCTCAAATGGGTAACACGAGTTCTAAAAACTTTTGTGAACTTTAATGCTTAGTATTTTACGTAATCGTAATATTCCCATTTTATTCCTCTCTTTGTATGAAGGCCATTAGGACCTTTTTAATATGATTGAGCTTCAACTACCAAAAAACCGATTTCATAGTCATTTAGGTGATTTTTGTCAAGTGTTCTAAAATATTGTTTTAGTTTAGACATCATTTACATAGAAACCTTGGTAAATATGCAATAGCTATGCAAAAGACACATCTTGACTCTTCCAAGCTCCCTTCGAGTCATTTCAACTTTTTGTATTAAAAAAAGCTAGACATATTATCCTATAAACAAGACCCACAATATTCACCTGAACACATTGTAGATATACACCAGCATGCAGAGACTAGCATGGTCTAAATCATGACCAAATAAATTATAGACAAAATCTCAACAGAACTAAGATTTTCAAAAAAAATTAACCAATAACATGATGATATTGATGATGTTTCAGAACCTCATGCAATATGAATCCATGCATATAGCAGTGCCTAGCACCCAACCTGATTTCAATATGGACACCAAGATTAACATCCCACATTTTGACAACACCATCAAATCCAATGAATTAGACACATGGCTCTTAAGTTTAGACGCATACTTCGAAACCCAAACCCCCAAATAGGTGCTCAAACAATCATGATTACAGGATTATAGATTGATGATTGAGCATTCACATGGTTGTAAGTATTACAACCACCCTCGTAAATAGTAGTATACACACTATACAAGGGTGAGACCAATTTAAAGGAATATTTCCCAACCATTTTTACCTTTCAAGTATTGCAAAGATATTATGAAGTGGTGCTTTCATCTTAGCCAAACAAGTGCTCAAACAGTGCATTTGTGTATCAAATTGTTTCATATATTGTCAATCAAAATGGCGATGAAAGAGAGTGATTGAATTTTTTTGATAAAATTTGTGGGCAATCTCTTCTCTCACATCCAACAGGAAACAGAGCTGTTTCCCATTACCTCCTCACTCAAACAACTTTTCAAATGGCCCCAAAATTTAAAGCTAAACTTGAAAAGGCATTGGTACGAGCAATACCATATCTACATGCTTGATAGATCCAACCACCCAATAACTCCTCTACTAAGGTAGTGACACACACCATATACCTGCAAATATTGTCAACAAAGTGGTAGAAAAACTTCACACAAGTATAGCAATTATCACAAGTTATGTTTCCAAGGGATGCAATCTCGAGTCTCCATGTCCTAGGATATAACTTTATGCAAGTATTGCACTTATCAAAAGTTGTGTTGCTAAGGGATGTGTTCCTGGGTCTGCCTGTCTCAGGATGTGTCCCATATCCCAAGTGCTAGACAACATCCCTGAAAAAATTCTAGGAATGTGCCCCTGAAATTTTGATTTTTACATTTTAAACCCATGCCCAATATTCTCATTTTTAAGCTTGATCTGCACCCTAATATCATTTAAGGTCAGATTTGCATTTTCTATGGCATGTGATCTACCACATGAATCTTAGCAATAAGTTATTCTAAGATATCAACCAACATATTCCATGCCTATCTAGCTAGTATAGAGCTTTAATCTATGTATTTTGACTATGATCTCAACAAATAGTAACAGAACTTCTTGTGATTATTCCAAATTTGTCAGAGCAACTATAGCCTACATTTTGTCCCTATAATTGCAAGCTTAACAAAGCAATTCAAACAGAAAATATTTGAAATTGCAATTCCTACAGAAATTTCAATTACTTGAGAACAATATTTTTCTAGCTGGAAGTAATTATCTATCCATGAATGACTGAACTATAAAAATCAAGAAGAATTATCTGGGGCTTCTTTTTTGTTGTTATTCATGAAACAATCCCCTCCAAAAGTGGGGAATATTAGAAAAGTGGTGTGAAGGAATATATTCTATATGAACATAACAATTAGAGCTTGTAACTCAACCCCGTGAATCATTTATTATATAGGCAACCCTCCATACATCCCACGAAATGCATTTTTAATCTTCTAATTTGGTTAATTTAACAGAAAAAACAAAAGGATTATGTAAACATATGACCAGAGGAAGACGGAAATTGGTCTTTCATAACAGGCTACCAAAAGGAATAGTTGGAACATGATGGAAGTTTAAAAACAAATAAAATACCTTGTGATGTCATAAACCAAAAGTGCTCCAGCTGCCCCTCTGTAGTATGATCTTGTAATCGATCGAAACGACTCTTGTCCTACCTACAATAACAAGAAATATATACTTGGCAAGTCAAATCCCCCATGTGCTAAACCATGCTCATGGCAGTAGGTTGTAATGCAAACGATCTAACCAAATTATCAGTTTCTTCTTTCTATTATTTGAGCTAACACTAGAAAATAATTTACAGAAGAGATAAATCAGTTATTTTTTTCAAGTTCACAAGTTCCAAACTTGAAAATTGAAAATGATGCTAATTTTATTTTGTGATTGAGGATTTTCAATGTCCACAAACTAAATTCCTATTGCATATAAATTCCAAAAAGAATGTAGCATGGAACAAAAAACATTTTAAACAGATGTGAACTCAGCCGTTTCCAAAACTGCACTTGTGGCCACCAATTCAATTCACGAAATACATTACTCATTCCACACAAAATCTATGACAGAAGCAGCTACACACATTTTCTGGACAATACTCAGAAAATGATAGACATAAATTTTGGGAGATATCATAGACATTTGCAACACTTGGAAGGATAATGCATTCTATAGCGACGGTGAGGGTGGGGTGGCCTGTCAGCTCATCATGTGTCTTTATTACAGTGCATTGCATATAGAGAGTGAATTGGGTGCATTGAATATGCACACTCTAGGGTCTGATTTCATATGGCACCTCTAGGTTGTGAACCTCAAGGATGTATATCTCAAATTCACACAAATGGCCAACATATCAACATGGGTCAAATGCATATCATAGACAAGTTTAAATAGGCCTGTGCTCCTTACAATTTCAAGATGAATTATGCCTGGGATCGCATATATGATGAAAGGAAGAAAAAGGAAAAAACAGAAACTAATTAGACAACAGAGGGTAACTGGCCCGAGCTCTAGACACATCTAAAATAGGGTCTCATTTCATATGCACCTCAAGGTTGTGAAACTCGAGGATGCATATCTCAAATTAACACAAATTTCCAAAATACCAAACAAATGACCAACATACCAACATGAGTTCAATGCATATCCATAGACAAGTTTAAATGGGCCTCTGCTCGTTACAATTTCAGGATGAAATCTGCATGGGATCCCATATATACAAGATGAAAAGAATAAAAGGACAAACAAAAGAAACTAATTAGAAAATGGATGGTAACTGGCCCAGCCTCCAAACCCATATAAAACAGGGTCTCATTTCAAATGCAGCTCAAGGTTGTGAAACTCGAGGATTCATATCTCAAATTAACACAAATTGCCAAAATACCAAGACGGGTTCGGTGCATATCATCCCCGGGTTTTAATGAGACACTGCTATTTACAATTCCAAGATGAATTTTGTAGGGATCCCATACATACAATATGTAAGGAAGAAAAGGACCAAAAAATAGAAACCAATGAGAAAATGGATAGTAACTGCCCCGGACCCCTCTAAACCAGGGTCTCATTTCATATGCACCTCAAGGTTGTGATGCTCGAGGATGCATACCTCAAATTAACACAAATGACCAACATATAAAGATGGGTTCGGCGCATATCATACCAGGTGTAAATGAGGCTCTGCTAGTTATATTTTCAAGTTGAATTCTGCATAGGATCACATACATAGAAAATGAAAAGAAGAAGAATAGAAGCCAGTGAGAAAATGGATGGTAACTGACACAGACCCATTTAAACCAGGGGCTCATTTCATATGCACATCAAGGTTATGAAGCTCAAGGATGCATGTCTCAAATTCACACAAATTGCCAACATATCAAGATGGGTTCGGTACATATCCTATCCGAGTGTAAATGGGTCTGTGCCAGTTACAATTTCAAGATGAAATCTGCGAGGGGTAGCATATACATGAGATGAGAAGTAAAAAGAAACCAATGAGAAATTGATAGGGTGTTACCATATCCCAGATCTAAAGTTTAATGGGCTTGTTGCCAATGGTGATCATGCATGCCCCAAATTCCACCCCGATGAACCTAAGCGTCGACGAACCACTCTGATACCAAATTATGTGAATCCAGTAAGAGCATTGCTCATGAATGTAGAAAGGAATCTACGAAATATAAAACCCAAAAAACAATAGGAACCCAAATAGACTTTATTATTCCTTTGCTTGGCCAAAAATGCCTTAAAGACATCATCGCTTAAGCGACGGTTATGAGAATAGCCGTCGCTTAACCGATGCTTGTGGCCACATTTACAAAAAAAAATGTATCCTTGTGATTTTTGGTAAGTTTAAAAAGAGAAATCCACGCGCCGTCGGATTTTTCCGTCGAATTTTGGATCGAAATTTAGTAGTGGATATATACATATGTATAAGAGTCCTAATCCTATAAACATGTCAAAATGCAGATATTGGATCAGTTCTCCCTGAGGGGCATCCACGTGTGTTTGTTCGTCCTATGTTAGGTGAAGACTCGGGGCTTACTAGGGTTCTGGAGGGGAAGCTGGCCAAGCTTACCCACAGAGTGCCCACTTTGTGGATAGAGCATATCCTGGCCACCATGTAGAAGTTTGTGGTTGGATTTCCACCTATCTAGTTACACCTTTTGAGGCGCGTGTCCAGAGTAATTCCGGTGTACATAGATGCTATGGAGGATGCCAAAGCCGAAGAGGATGAGGAAGAAAACGTACAGAGAGACCATGGGGACCAAGGTGGTCCAAGTGACCAGGGTGGTCCTACTTAGATCTAGGACATTTTGATGGAGTGCGATCAACATTTTGCATATTTTTGTATATTATACAGTTATGACTAGATCTGAGGATCAAACTAGACCTATCTATAGAAATATATTCACACACACACACACACACACACACACACATATATATATATATATATATATATATATATATATNAACCTAAATTGCATGAACTGACATAATAAAATAGGGTTCCGCACTTGATAAGCTCGATTGAGCTCGGAAACCGCCAGTTGAGAGTCCAGGTGGACTTCCAGCTGGGTGATACCATATGAAAAAGCATCCCATAGAAGCTCAATTCCATCCCTATACTCAGCAACATTATTAGAAGCAAGACCTAAGAAAGCACCTTCTGAGGCAACTAGCTATCCTGAGGGAGAGTAAATGACCTATGCTGCTGAAGCTAGATTACAAGTGCGGTGACTGGCACCATCAACGAAACCTATATACCTCTCAGAAGACATCTGCAACAACCAGTAGATGGTATAAAAAACAAAACCGACAAACTAATGTACATAAAAATACACACAATAAAATACAAGAAAAAGCGCTAAGCCTAAGCATAGAACTTTTTCAAGTAGAGCCCATTTCTAGGATCAGGTAGCTTGTTCCCATCAAAATCAATTAACTCATATGTGCCCTTCTTTAAGACCTTCGACACAACATAAGGCCCTAACCACATCGCCTTGAATTTTCCTGCCCCTAGGGGTTCTTTGTCTTGGTCCCAAAGTAAAACAAGTTCCCCCTCAGAGAAAATCCGAGGTTTGACTGACTTATCATATTGGTTTTTGACCCTATTCTTGTGAGCTTGATTAGCAGTCAGTTCATCTCTACACTGATCATCAAGGTGTTCTAAGTGTACTAGACTTTCCTCAACCTCCGTCGTATCGGGTAACACATGAATATCTATTTTGAAAGACAATATTTCACACTCAACCAGGGTAACGAATTCCACTCCATGAATGAGTTGGAAGGGGGAGAAACCTGTAGCAGTTTTTACATTAATTTGGTACACCCAAAGAGCAACGTATAGCATGATATTCCAGTTAGAACGGGCTTCATCAATTGTACATTTGAGGATGGTCTTCAAAGTCTTGTTTACAGCCTCAACCTGACCATTTGCTTGCGGATAGTATGAAGATGAATGTTCTTGTCTGAATCCAAGCATAGTGGTCAGTTCCATCATCATGTTATTTTGAAAATGACTGCCATGGTCAGTGACAATCACTTTGGGTATACAAAACCATGCTATAATCTGATTGAATACGAATAAAGTTGTGGTTTCCCCATCGGATTTAAAAGTAGGCATTGCCTCTACCCATTTCGTAAAATAGTCAACAACGACAATGATATATTTATTCCCCCCAGCTAAGGCTGGGTTGCATGTAATGTAATCAATCCCCCATTTCATGAAGGGGCCTACTGATACAATGAGAAACAATGGAGTAGGATGTGACCGCATTTTCCTGGTGTAAAGCTGACAAGGATGACAGCGCTTCATTGCTTCCACATAATCTTTGATGATTGTGGGCCAGAAATAACCGACACATAGTATCTTCTGTGCCGTTGCTAACCCAGACAAATGACCCCCACACGCTCCACTATGGAAATCATTCAATACAATATTTGCTTCCTCACGGGTAAGACATCGACGCAAAATGGAATCTACCGCTCTTCGATATAATGTATCTCCTATGATGAGGTAGTTCTTAGCATGAAGGTGTAATTTACGTCATTCCTCCCGTGAGGAAGCTACAGGATACTTCAAAGTATGGAGATATAAAAGTATATCTCCATACCAAGGATCAGAGGTGGATATCAAGAAGTTATGCTCATCTAGGAATGAGTCATCTTCAATGACTACATCTTCTTCAATAGGAAATTCTACTATAATCTCAGCAAAAACTAAGGATTTTTTAGACTTAGCGGACTGAAAATCCAAGTCAAACTTTTAGAGAATGACTATCCATTTGTTGAATTTTCCCCCAACAATCTGTCAAGACAAAACATATTGAAAGGGATTCACATCCGCCACTACTGTGGTAGTCCTGAGTAAAATGTAGTGATGTAACCTCTAGACAAAATAGACAGCTGCTAAGGCTAATATCTCAATGTGGGTGTACCTGAGTTTAGGTCCAGCTAAAGCATGACTAAGATATTAAATGACATGCTCTTGGAGCTTATCATATTCCTAGATTAGGACTACCCCAATGGTCAACTCAGACGCGGCCAGATACAATATAAAATCCCTAGAGTAATCTGGTGGACATAGTAAATGTTCCTACAACAAAAGAAATTTCAATGCCTCGAAAGCGAGTTGTGCAGTTTCATCCCATACAAATGGGGTGTCCTGTTTAAGCAGGCACATGAAACCCTTAGTAATCTTGGCATAGTTAATGATAAAATGTTGAAGAAAATTAGACTTTCCCTGCAGGCTTTGAAGTTTCCTGATAGAATGAGGAGGCAGATTTACAATGGCCTCTACTTTTAAGGGATCCACCTGGATTCCTCTATTAGAGACAATGAGCTCGAGAAATCTTCTTGAATCAACATAGAACACGCACTTGTGTGGATTCAAGAGGATCTTATAGTATCTGCATCTCTCAAATATCAACCGTAAGTTATCTGGATGGTCAATCCTCTTATGAAAATGTGCAGGCAGATCATCAAGGTAAGGTTCCACAATGGCTTTGATATCATGGAAGGAAAACTTCATAGCCCATTGAAAGGTTGTGCCAGCATTTTTCAATCCAAAAGGAATTTTTTTGTATGCAAAGGTACCCCAAGGAGAAATGAAAGAAGTTTTATGTTGGTATTCCGGTTTTATTTGAATTTGATTGTATCCGGAGAAACCATCCATAAACGAGAATACTTCACTTCCCGCGTAAGCATCTATAATCTGGTATGTAAATGTCATGGGATAGTTGTCCTTATGACAAGATTTATTCAAATCTCTGAAGTCAGTATATATGCTTATGGTCCCTTTCTTCTTATCAATAGGAACAGGGTTCGATACCCATTCCGTCAGAGCTATGGGATAAATAAAACCAGCCTTCAATATTTTTTCAACTTTAGCCTTCATAGCCATCGCTTTACGCAGGTTTACAGGTCTTAACTTTTGTCGAATGGGTTTGGAATTAGGGTATGTTTGGATCTCATGTTCAACTATGGATGGATCAATGCCTGCCATCTCCTCATATGACCAGGAAAAGACATTGCAAAATTCCTTGAACAAGGCAGTATAGATGGAAATCTCTTAAGGAGAGCAGTTTGCACCTATATATATATTTTCCACGACATTTGGATTTACAAAGATGTTTATAGGGATAGTAGTGGAAATATTTTCCATATTCCCCTCAGCAAAAATTCCTTCCCTGGGTAAGGGATTGATGGGTATACCAACATCATATGACAGTCTCATATAAAACTCTTGATTTTCTATCCTTCTTAGCTCTAGAAAAAAATACGATCGATGATGAAGATGTTCATAGATCTTATCACGTCCACTCAAGACTTCTAGAATGGCTTCATCAGAAGGTAAAACCATATCTAAACAGTCTGTAGAGTGCGAAGAGTTTTCTGCCCAAGCAAACAAATAGACTTCTTCCAGGTCCTCTGAGACTATGAGAGGGTTTGGAATGGGGTCAACAGTGGTTTGAATTATAGCTTGGTAAGCTACTTCCATTCCTGATAGGGGCACTTCCGGTTCATGGGGGGAAGGGAGAACCCAAGGATCAGTCCTATCAACAAACGTGGTTATGGACTTCCCTACACTAGTAGAACCAATATAAATAATCAGGGCTGGAATATCAAATGTGCCCATCAGTGATGTATACATTCCAGCCCCCAAGCTCTGTACTGGTTTGACCTGATAAACCAATGGCATAGTGGACTCACTAGACTCCAAGTATCCTTTTCGAGTAAAATCAAGTAGGTAAATAGTAACCAACTTCCCTTTGTGTGGAAATCCTACCACCCAAAATACAGCAGACGCAATAGCAGACATGGCATAAGTCCAGCTTCTTCCCATAAGCAAATTATAGTCCAAAGGTGCATCAATCACTTCCACTTCAATAGACACTGCTTTCCCTGCCAGCTTAATTTCAAAAGCCGGTAGGATACCACGTGGATGGAATGACCTTCCATCGAAAGAAGTAAGCAGAATGTTTGATGGGACCGATGCTAGGGGCCCAAGAGCTTTTCAATAGGACAAGGACATAACGCATGTAGAAGCACCCTCATCAACAATTGCCCTTCTGATGGTCTTTCCACCATGGATAACATCTATTGATAAGGCTACATGGAAAGGTAGGTGAATTTTAACATCAGATAAGTGAAATTTCACCATGAGACTTGACAATTCCATGCTACCTAAGGCTGCTAAGAGGACATCCCGTTGGGTGGGACAACTCTATAACACCTCTAAGGCTGACATTGCACATGGGGTTTGGGATAAGTCTTCAACTACGGAGTAGTTTGAAGCAGCTCGAGCATTAGGGTTATGCAAGGTCTTCTCAAAGACACCTTTCAGTATCTTAGGCATAGTTTCAGCAGGCTTCTTGATAGTGAGATGGTTAGAAGTTTCACCTATAGACTTACCCTTCTTAGAAGTCTCTTTCTCATAATTTTTATTCCTAGTCTGTAGAAAAGTCGAAGATCAAACCATGTTGATATAATTAGGGTCAGGGGCACCTGCAGTTCCCCTTGTTACATTAGAAGCTGAAGCAGAGTTCTACCCCTAGGGAAATGGATCCTTTAGGACAGCCGGTTGTTGAGCATTAAGCAGCTTCTGGGATTGTTCCATAAGGGGACAAAGGTGCATGAGGTGATCCTCGTGGCACAAATTACACAGGAATTTGACCTTTTTCTTTTATTTCTTGTCCCAATCATCATTGTTCATGGGATTCTTCTTGTTTTGATTTCCCTCTCCTTTTTTTCCTCTCTTTTTCTTCCCTTCAAGCTGATGATTTCCCTTTTGAGAGGTCTTTGCAAAAACATTTGCACTTTGGGGTGAGGGGGCAGGATTTTCTACCTCCACCATAGAATGTTTGAAGGACAACTGATGAAGCTGTTTGGCCAAAGACTCTATAGTGGGAGATTTTATAGACCCAACCACACCATCGGCATGGGGTCTAGGATTAGGTTTCTCTGCATCATGGGTAGGCCTCAGTGCCTCAGGGATAATCTCATATAAGATCCCATATTGTGAATAAATCAAATCCAATTGCTGGGCCCTGAGAATGGCTTCTTCTTCATTCGTCACTCCTAAAGTGGATATGTCCTTATATATGTAAGGCAACAGAGATTTAAGGAGCCATTCTAGTAAGAACTCAGGAGGAATAGTGGCTTTAATAAGGCTCTTTCACCTCCTCCACTCTTGGATGTGATCCAATATGTGGGTAGCCTTGTTCTACTTAGAGGTAGATAACAAGTCCATTTCAAAATTATATTGAGATGGAAGCTGAAAGTGGCTAAGAAATGCACTAGCCAAGTCCCAAAAAATACTGAACGTAGCAGAAGGCAACTCAATGTACCATTTTGTTGCAGTGTTCATTAAGGTTCTTTGGAATAACGTCAACCTAACTAAATCTTCATTCAGTGAATTAGAAGAACACCATATATGAAATGTGTTGGCATGAGTCCTAGGATCTTCACCAACTTTGCCCTTGAATTTAGGGATGTCCGATGGCAATTTGGTGGGAACAGGTGGCCATGAGGGGTCATGCCTCACTGGGTCGTTCATCAACTTAGAAAAGTCTAGCAAGTTTAATGTTTCTAGGAATGGAAGCTTGGGTCGCGCTGGGGCACTAAAACGGCTAGTCTGGGGATTAGAGGGACCTACCCCTGAATGCCCATAAGTAAAGGCGGGGTTTCCCCCTACCACCGGTTGTGAAGTGGATGGATTAACTTGAAACATATTCCATCCGTAAGCTATAGGATTGTGAGTGGGAGGTGCATTATAATAGTTTCGAGCTGTCCGAGTCGAAACTGGGGTCTGAAAAATAGGAGCAGGTATCCCTCCACTAAACAATGAAAAGGGAGAGCTCGTAAACAGGGCCGAGACTAGAGTTTGAAATTTTTTCCCATAAGAGGTATTATTTCCAAACTACACTCCTACATAAGAAGGTGATGGGCCTACATATGGAGTGGATGGGGGAATATGCCCCCCATTCCAAGGAAATCCTTGGACAAAATCCAAGGATCCGACTGAACCACTCTGGGTAGTGTATGTCAAAGAGGAAGGAATAGTAGGTATAGTAGGAATCCTAGTATCCATGTCACCAGAAGCACCTGCTAGGCTTATGTGAACCGGCGGTTGGACCACCCAGCTCGCTAGAGTCCAAGGCGTAGTAGGAATGCTAGCTCTAGGGGTACTAACTGGGGGAGGTAGCACCCCTTCAGCCGGAACGACTGAGGTGAAAATAAAAGAAATTTCTCCCTCAATAGACATAATCCTACCCACAGGGACACCTAAAATAGGTGAATCAAAAGGTCTAACCTAGACGATCACATGATCATTTAAGTCAGTCAAGGGTGTGTTAAAATTCCTTGCAAACTCATTAGCATGCAAGTCTTCTATCTCAACTGTATTAAAATCAAAATGGTTAGCTAAAAGTGTTGGTTCACTTGGAACTTCACTTAATCCTACCAGTTCAAATGAACGTTCTGTTTCCAATCTCGCCTTTGGGGTGGAGGTGGAGGTTCCAATGTGATGAGGGGAGGAAGGTTTTGCAACCTTCATGACCTTCTTATAGGTTGGTCCTCCACGATTGAAAATTTTGACAAATCAAAAACCTAAGGTTAGCTAAACACAGACAAACCAAAGAGCACTCACTATGAAATTTCCTAAAGTCTCAAACAGTCAACAAGGGTAAAAGATATGCTTTCCTGAAGAAATTTGAAAAATAATTACTTGGCGTCCTTGAAGTGGTTCTTAGGCACAAGCAGAGGAATCACCCACTGCCCTCCTACACTTTCAACAAGGGTTACCTTCCAAGCCCGTCCAACGTGAACCAGAAATAGCCTTCTGGTTTACCTAGGTATGAACCCTAGATGTCAAGAGACTAAAGGCTACCTTAGCTATACCAACAGTCTGGGGGAACAGTTGCAAGCCTGACTCATATGCATGGGCAAGGTAGCTGAGCCCAAAACTCTGTCTAGGATAGAATCCTCAAATGCGTATAAGTCCTGATTTACATTTTGACAAAGAATTAGAGGGTTATCTCCTCAGTCCAATGCCTCCACATGGCCTCGTCCTTGAATCCCTTTTGAAAGGATATTTCCTAATACAATTGATAAAGACAAGGATTTACCTATTGAATGGTCCACTACGCCTAAATTTTAAAACTTATGGGAAGTTTACACTTCCTATCCCACAAGTCTAGCCTAAGCTAGTAGGTGAATGGCCCTATAAAATAAAAATTACTAGTAAATTTTAATTATTGCATTCATTTTAAGGGTTGTTTCTTACTCAGCATGAAGTGGAGTGATGGACTATGGTGTTTTTGACTCAATAAGAAATAAAAAAGCAAAGGTGTATTTTTCGAAGCAAATTAGCACTACTAAAACAAACTTCCTTTTTCTTTTCGTAAATATAAATTGATGAACAAATGCAACGATAAAGAGAATACTAAGACTATATTTTTGTAGTTTTGAGATTATATTTTAAAATTTAAAATAAAACTACTGTATGCAAAAACAAATGCAAAAATATTTAACAATTTTGTTTCTTTTCACTTTTTAAAATGCTCAAAGACTACTTATGCACCAAAAATGCACAAAAACTCGAGTATGCTTGAATTTAACAAATTGTATAAAGTAAGCAAAGAGAATTAAAAAATTATAAAGACCAAGAAATCAACCGCCTAAGGAAGACTTGGAATCCTAGCTTGGGTGGTCACAATGTAAAGAGACACTGAAATCACACAAAGGTAAGTGGCACACCAAAAACTACTTGAAAATAGACTGGGATAAACAATGCCTGGAAACCTGATCACTGCTTTAGACAAACAACACTTAAACCTATAACCCAAACAGGAAAATCCATTTCAAACTTGCAAACATAATAAAAATCCAAACAAAATAACTAAAGGGCTTTACAAGAAAGCAGAAGGTGTGGCCAACAAGGTCATCAAACTAACAACACAGTGCTTATAAGGAAGACCAACCAGCAAACAAAAATTATAGAGGGACAGGGACAAGCAAACCCTAGCCCAAAAATTCCTATTCCAAGGCATGTACGTGACTGTGTATAAGGGAAACTCATGTACCGTACGTGACTATCCTAGAGAGCAACCCGCGTACGAAGGCCTCTGTACGCGACTGTATGCAAGAGCAACCCGTGTACAGGTACAAAATTTTCTAAAAAGAAAGAAAATTCACAATTTCTTCAAACACTATCGTAAGCATGAACTAGGACAAGATACCACACACAAAATCAGGGCAAAGACTGGTCAAGGGTATAAAAAATAACCTACAGTAGTCTGGGCTCCCCAACGAAGTGACCAATTCTGTTGTTCAGGAATAAACACCTTCTAAATGAAGGTCTAGGGTTACCAATGTACTTTTAAAAATTGCAGACAATCAACTTTAAAATATAGAAAGGAAATAGGAAGATATGATGGACTCACCCGATTCACGACGGTTGATCCAAGCTTTGTCTTCTTTCGCTCTGCTTCTCCTCCAAAGCTTTTAGGGATTTTTCTCCTTCACCTGCAAGAGCAAATCCTCCAAATGCAAACTTATATATGTGTATATGACAATTTATATAAACAATATATAGAGTGCTTAATCATAAATATTCATCAAACCATGATACGTGAAAGATATTCAACACACATTTGGAATAAGGATTCTCTTTATTAACAAGAGTGAATGAGTTAAGGTTACAACCCAACACTTGAAACAATGACTCCTCTGCAACCAAAGGATTCTGTGTTATACTGCTCCAAAGACTTCTAAATAGATACCACTAGAATAACTGTGCTCTCCAGGTATGATTGATTAATTCACTCCCCAAGGCCTCTATTTATACTTAGTGAAATACAGTAGTTTCAAAGGTTGATACAGTTAAGATAGTTATTGATTAGGTCTTACAACATCTCCACTAATCGTGATTTATTATTTTTAATGTCAAAGGAAGGAGTACGTGAGTATTGATACTCGAAACCTGCGTATGACGCACGATTTTCTATAAGGGAAACCCACATACAGATCTATATGCGGGTTGCAATGACAATACTCGCATATAGCGTGTGATATGCTATAGTAAAAGCTGTGTATGTACGTGGGTTGCTTATAGGAAAAGTCGCGTACATCAATTGACATATGAAAAGGTAAAAATGGCAAGTTGGATGGATAGTGAATGTATTTCATAACATGCCCATCTATAGTGTTTTAGGAAACCTTCAATCCATAAATGTCCTTTTGTGTGCCAACATGTGAAGTGTCGCCACTCGGATGGAGAAGTGCCATTTAGGTTGATAATAGTCCCTAGAACACTAAGGATGGTTTTGATCTAAGCGGGGAGGGATGTAATATCTCAAATTTTTGACCTAACACTTATGGGCATGAGCCCCATTGATTATGATGTTACTTTGATGTTTTATTTCGATATACTGGGTCAAATACCCCACTACATAGAACATGATGATTTTTTTGATATATTGGGCATAAGCCAATTGCATATGATATATATATATATATATATGATTATTTGTGTTGAGTGTGGACTCTGAAGCACATGATTGATGAGATGTTTTGTGTTGAGCGAGGAGCTCTATAGCACATGATTAATTGTTTTTTTTTTGTTGAGAAAGAAGCTCTGGAGCACATGGGTTTTGAGACATTTGTGTTGAGCATGAATCTTTGGAGCACATTAAAAGATAAATTGGAAGTTTTCTACATAATCCCTGGAGTCTTCCAAGTTTATGCTAAGATTAAGCTCTGGAATTTCAAATCCTTAGCCATTCTATCCCTAGGTGTATCCTACAAATACATCCTAGCATAAGTGTTGAGGGAGGAGCTATGGAATTGCACTAGGTTTGTAACTCCTTGTTTTTTAGTGTTGAGTATCAGCTCTGGATAAGTGCTATGAGTTACTAAAAATAATTGATTATGTCAAGTGAAAAAGACTCAAGTAAAATATTTATGTCATTTGACTTATTTATAAATGATTAAATTAAATATTGAATTTGTGTATCTCATCAAGTACCGGGGAGCTGCCATGTTATACGAGGGAATCCAACATACAAGAATGTTTAGAGTTTCGTAGCCTAGTAAACCTAACCACCTACCTAACGGCCTTAATTGAAGAGAGTGTCATAAGTTTAGGGATCATGTTATATGATACTTAAAGACAAATGTTAACAAATTATATATATATATATATATATATATATATATATATATATTTTACATGGTAAGTATAAAGAGTAAGCATAGCAATAATATTAATAGTATCAGAAAGAAATAAAGGATCTATCTATTATTACTCTTACTAAAATATAATTAAATATTATAACACCTATAAAAGTTCCTAAGTTAACTATTAAAAAGTACTAAATTAAATCAACGGGTTAAATCAATAAATCAAATGATTCCTGATTTAACTGCCCCTTTGATTGAAAAGTATGCCTATAAAGTCCCAAGCCAAAGAGACGCTTGATGATCTCATCCATCTTTTTGGGGATTCATTATTTTGCCAAATTCTTCTCAAGAGAGTTCTTGGAGAAACATTTTTTCCCAAGAGGAAATGGGAGAAGTGATTTAGATCTGATATCCCAATTAGCGAAACCTTACCTTCGGAGCTGTAACCTACTTGCATGTTGGAACCAACTTAGGGAATCCAGATTGGAACCAAGAACAGTTATGGGTCATGGTTGGGTGGAACGTTGTAGTTCCCAAGTGATTTGGTTAACTATATAGAGGTCACATCTGTTTGTGATTTTCAATGCTGGGAATTGAGCCTTGTAGGTTTTCAGGCATTGAAAAAGATTCACCTTGCAGGTATGAGGTTCTTGATTTTTCCCTTTTGTTATAGCTGATTTCACCACTCCAGGTGAATCACACTTTGTATGGACTTCCGCTGTCCCACTGCAGACTCCTTATACCCCATGGACAATTTTTTGTCCTTTGATGTTTCCTTGATCATCCCTAAAAACATGTGAAAAGTGATACACATGAATTTTAAACCTATAAGTGCATATATACGTGGGTTTGACCACTAAAACCGCGTACATTGGGATGTGTAGAAAATCCAAATCCTTTTGGAGTTTTCCTTGACATGGATCTGACTCACTTGACTCCTGGCCTTCCTTATGCCTTGAGATCGCTCGGATTCGACCTTTCATTACCCCTTTGAAAATATATATAAGGAACTCTATGGTACATTGAAGGCATATGAGAGAATTAAGAGAAAAGAAACTATAGTCCATTATTGATGGAACTTATGTTTGAGTCTGCATCCCTTTGTCCCTTGGAGCACTAGTGTGTTCTTCCCAAGCTTGCATTTTTCTTGTGAGCTTGCTATCGAGAGATGGAGGATTGAGGTGATGGAGGCCCAAGTGGGGGATTTAGTTTCTCCGGTTCGTAGAGGTGCCTTCAGAGGTTGTATCTATTGTAATATTTGATTTATATTAATAGAAATATCTTTTCCTGTCCAATAATGTGTCTTTGAATGAATATATTATCCATGGGATTATTTCAAATGCTTATACATTGTTGATTATATATGCTAGAATATATCTTACACTATGATATATAGTATGCTTGTATTGTTTACTTTTTGTTGAGGAAGTAATTTATCAATTCAAGCCGAAGTTGGAAAGCTCAACGGGGATATACTTCAACCGTCCGGAATAAGGTGCGAGGTCCGATCGTTTAGTGTTAGACATTTATTTTCTATTGCATATTGGATAAGATTGATTTCTGGAGTCAAGCTGTCTGTTGTGGTACCCCAAGCCATAGGAATTTCTCTCCGTAACAGAATTGGCGACTCCGTTGGGGAGTTCCTAGTAGTTTTCCTTTGAGGGTTGTTCTATCGGCATTCAATGAATTTGAATTGCTCTTTCTCTCTTGTTTCTATGTCGGTTCTGTGGGCATATATGCTTGGTAGTGTCTGATTGGTGTGAAGTTTGTCTTAGCTTGTCTATTTGCCTTGATTTTGTGCACCTTTCTTCCTGTATGCGAGTTTTTAACTCACAATCACGTATACACGCAGGTTTCTCTGAGATTTCTGTGTATACACGCGGGTTTACTGTGAACAGTCATGTATGCCCTTAGTTTTTCCTTTTTGTAGAAGTTAAATGGTTGCTGGGTGAAGGTTGATGATTGCTGAGTCTCCTTTGGCACTACCTGAGTCTGTTTATACCTTTGTTTTTTACCAGAAACATTTTTTTTAGGCTAAATTGTTTTTTAAAGGAAGGTTCTTGTCATGGCATTTTCAATTTTTTGTTTGGGATTAGTGCATTAGAGTTATTTTACCTTAGTGCTTTGCTTGAGTGTTGTTTGAGTGTGCTTGCAGAGTCGAGGGGTCGTAGAATCATTCATTTTCTTTTTGTATCTCATTTTATTTCAAAAAATCCAAAAACATTTGCTTATCATCATGGATTGCATTTTGCATTTTGCATTGTACTTGCACTACATTTTCTTTGGAGTACTAGTTAGGACTTCATATAGGAAAGTTTGCATTCATCATTTGAAGAAAAATTGTGCATTTCACGTAGTAGCATACCATGTTTTCATGGACACAATGCATTTTCATTGATTTTTAGGTGTGCATTTTACTTCATGTTGTGTCATAACACCATTAGTTGCATGGTCATATCCCTATTTTGAGTAATAAAGCCAATTAAAATAAACGATAAATTAAAATGAATTACACTCTTGGCTTTCCTAGGGTGCACTAACAAGCTTAGGATTTAGGGTCTTGGAATAGTTCATTGTGAGTAAATTCTCCAAGACCACTAAACAACAACATGTATGTGTCTGTCTAGGTGAGTGTGTGAAATCCTTGGTATAACCAGTGTTTCTCAGGATCCTCCTCTCAAAAGGGAGTTAAGCACAAGGCAGTGTGAGCGGTTATTGATTGGGATGACCCCTAGTCATAACTGAGTAGCACCAGAGATATTTCCAGGATTGTATTCATATCTGGGGTCTCTTTTGAGAGTTTTGGGCTTTTCTACCCTACCCATACGGTCAATCGCGCCTGCGAATGTCCACCTGAGCATTGATTATATTGAGGTGACCTTAGTGGCCTTACCTAGGATATCAAGGGGGTCACTTTGCAGGGGTTATTCTGTGGGTGTCTTGACCAGGTTGGGGTCAGACAGCACAGTCGCTTTACGTGTTGAAGCTGAGGGCCACAATAATTGGTTACGTATCTCTGCTTGTTGTGTATGGGAGTCTCAAGCGTCTCCTAGGTGAGACATACTTGCTTCATTTGGGAGCTCACTTATCCAGCCCTTGTTTTCTTGCATTTGGCTTTAGATTTTATTAGTGATTTCTCTATGCATGATAGCTTGCCTAGGGTTTGCATAAGTAGAGAGTCTTTTTTATTTTTTGAGTCATTATGGATTTGGGTGTGGCTCCTCGCCGTTCTCGTCATTTAGCAGGACTTTCTCCTTCTACTTCTCCTCCTCCTTTGGGAGAGAGACCTAGAAATTCCAGGAGGACTATTTCATACATTGATTCACACACCATGGGAGACCATATGGAAAGTATTCCTGAACCACCTTCTCCCATTCGAGTGGATGATAGGGAGTTTACTCCTACCTACGATCCTTCACCCGACTTAGCTCAAATAGGCCCTGTGATTTCTGAGATAGGAACCTTTCATGATATACCTACTCACTCTATGGTTGATTCCCCATTGACGCATTACTGGTATGGAATGCCAGAGGATGCTAAGACTCATTTTGAACCTGTAAGCACTAGCTATGGTAGTTATGCTATGTCTGGTTTCCCCACACATTATTTGGAATTTCATGTCGAATCTGACTTCGAGCCTAACACTATGCCTGGGGGAACTCTCATTCCTTACCATGCGGAGAGGTTTGGGAGCACTAGTCACATTGCACCTTCCATCCCGGTGGTGGAAGTTACATCACATATTCCTCCTAGGTCTAGGGTTAGTGATCCTATTAGGATACCAGACTCGAGATGGGTAATGATAGGGAATAGTACATACATTATTACTCAGTTCCCTCCATCCTTGGTCCCTACTTCTTCAAATGTTCACCCTCCACCTTATTCACGTGGTCCTTCAGGTCGAAATGTTGCTATGAGTCATGTCCGTACTACGGTTACTAGACCGGTTGTGTCTCAGATTCATGTACCGCCTATTGTTTTGGGAGGTCATGCTCATACTTCTATAGGTCACATCCCTACTTTCGAAATGTATATTCCTACTTCCGGAATGTATGTTCCTACTTATGGAGTGTCCCATGGGACATTACATGCGATGACTTATGGACCCTATTATGGGATGCAGTATGGACAGGGTTCTTCACCTTATGGGGGCGGGTATCAACAACCTGCTTACTCTCCTAATTACAACTTCATGGCTCCTGCTAGTCAAGGTCCACCACACTATGGTGCTTCCACGCCACCCTATACAGGTCATATGGGAGGAGGGAATTATGGCCAAGGCCATGGTGGTAATCAGACCTATATGAATCAGGGAGCGGTCCATCGACCTCATCATCCTAGGCTCCGTTTCCTCACGATGCCCAATCTCCATAACTTATTTAGATTAACAAACAATCATGTAGCTCATGACCCATCTTGGCCGGTTGTCCCTACCAAGCTTCCCTCAGACATACCTAAGTTCCAGGGAAAACCGAGAGAATATCCAAGCAAACACGTTATTAAGTTTCACCTATGGTGCTCTTCAAATTCCTTACATCAGGACTCCATTCATTTAAGTCTATTTCAACACACCCTTATAGGCCCTGCTGTGAAATGGTATATAGAGCTACCTAGGGAAGCTTTCGCTTTGTTCGACGATCTTGTGATGACTTTTATTAACCACTTCCAGCTACCAGTGCGTTATGACATTGGTACTGAACTCTTGTTGACATTTCGTCAAGATAAAGCCACACATATATCTGATCATATTCAAGAGTGGCATAGATGGAAGAGGTTAATAAAAAGCCTTTATACCACCGGAATTGCTCTTCGAGTGGTTCCTCAAGTCGTTATTGCCATACATAGCGAAGGATGTTTCTACATCTAGAGTACAGAATGAGGA
Source organism: Pseudotsuga menziesii (assembly GCA_001517045.1). Classification (NCBI taxonomy): domain Eukaryota; kingdom Viridiplantae; phylum Streptophyta; class Pinopsida; order Pinales; family Pinaceae; genus Pseudotsuga; species Pseudotsuga menziesii. Next base: position 288,326 of record LPNX010277201.1, read on the forward strand.
ACAAGTGATTTTTATGGCACAGGAACTGGACTTGATCTATGCTCAGTCCGGATTGTTATATGAGATTATTCCCAATGCTCTGTGTTCCAGTTTCGACCCCAAAGTCAAACCTGGATCACATGCCAATGGAATTATGGGTTGTGCAAGTGCCAAACCTATGGATTCGGTTGCAAAACAAGTTAGTCAATTATCAATCAACCAATATGCTTCGGGACAGGCTACGACTTTGTCTCAACCCGCCAAAATGGAAAATGTACTTTCAGTGCAATCGTCGGACCAGAAGGGTAACCAGCAGCTCGGACAGAATAGAAAAAAGGGTAAAAATAATTGTAATGGTGGGAATAAGAATGATAATGCTAACAATAATGACAAGAACAGTCAAAATGCTGGGGGGGACAAGAAAGATAAACATAAGGTTAAGTTCCCTTGCAAGTTATGTAAGGATGATCACCTCACTTACTTGTGCCCTCGTATTGAGGAAGCCTCGACATTCTTGGCACAGGGCCCAGCTATGCTAACTAACCCTTTACCGCACAATCAAAATATGAACTCAAGGTCCCATGACTAGTCTGGTGGTGATCAAGATGCCCTAGAGGGTAGTGGTCATGGTTACATTAACATGGTACGTGCCACGAAGGTTGTGACCCGTGCGAAAGATTATGGTTCGTCACAACCCAGCCCAGGCAAAGATCCTGATCCACCAGGGCCCCCTTTGCATATTGAGAAACCTATGGATAAACCTGAGATTGCACCTCACATTCCCAAGAGAATCCTTAAGCATTTCGGGCATAATCCAAATGCCTGAGCCACCCAAAACTATTCAGTTGTCGAGGATTTGGGCCACACTCCTTGTGCGATGTCTGCATTGGAAGTGCTTCAAAGTTGTCCTTCGCAAAGGAAGGAATTTCTTTCTTCCCTTGGTGTGAATGATAATGATTCTTCCTCCATGATCAAATTTTAAACTGCAAGACTTCAGCCAAAATTGCCCTACTATGTGTCTCTTTTGATTCACGTAGAATGTCTTAATATGATTGTCAAGCGCATTGTGATTGATGAGGCCACTGCTGCTTCTGTGATGTCTTTATCATGTTGGAAGGGTTTGGGTTACCCTAAGCTGTCTAAATCAGTGACCATGTTAACTACATTCGATGGGAGATCATTTAGGCCACATCGCATTCTTCCTTCACTTAATGTCCATTTGGGAGGGAAGACCATTGTGATAGAGGTTGAGGTGGTTGATGCACCCCTTGACTACAATCTCTTGCTGGGTAGGAACTGGATGTACTGTATGCAAGCCATTGCTTCTTCCTTGTTCTGCATTGTATGCTTTCCACATAACGGGAAGATCGTAATGATTGATCAAACGACATTCAAGAATCTGTCTGTTACCGTATCTTCAGGATCTTTGACCCCAATTGTTGAACACTCTCAACCGAAAACTGGGAGTGTGGGTGTAGGCATGTATCCATCCCTCATGGGAAGCTTTAGTTGTCCTGCACCGATCCTTATGATAGGATCTAGTTCTGACAAGGCTTCGACATCTATGAGATCAGTGTCTTTTCACATGAGTCATATGGAAGATCCTTGGATTCTTCCTACACCAAGTACTTCGAGTAAGTTCGTCATGACGGACGTGCCATTACCTGCAACTATGATAGCTTATCAACCTAATCTCAAGTGTGTTGCAAAGCCTAGTCCTTCCTCTTTGCAGATAGAAGAGGAGGACCCTTATGTGCTGCCGGCATGGGTAGCATATTTTTCTCATGCACATGACTTCCTTGATACATTTTCCCCTTCAGATTAAGCGATTATTGAGGCTATGTCGAGAGTTGAGCCACCATGGGAGGAACTCCATCATAGATCGTACTTTCTTCCCAAGCTTGACCGCTTGGAGCGTGAGTATTTTAGGGTGGTTCTTAGTTAGAGAGTTGGTCATCCTATGGTTCCATTAGGCTCTCCTGGTCCGATGGTTGATGGAAACATGGTGAACATATCTTCAATGATTCGTATCAACATATCTCGCAATCCTAGCACGATAGAGAATGTCTATATTGGGACAGAATGTTACCATGCTGAGATTCTAGAATATACTGAGCTATTTAAGGAATTCCATGATATTTTTGCTTTGTCTTATGATGAGATGGCAGGTATTGACCCTCATATTGTCAAGCACGAGATTAAGAATTACCCCAATGCTACACCTGTTCGACAATGGTTGCATGCAGTGAATCCTAGGAAGGCACCCGCGATTAAGACAGAGATAGAGAAGCTGTTGAACGTCGGTTTGATCTATCCTATTCCTTTGATGGAGTGGGTTTCAAACCCCATTTCAGTGGATAAGAAGTAGGGAGCGATCCGCATATGTACTGATTTCCGCGATTTGAATCATGCCTGTCCTAAGGAAAATTTCCCCACACCATTTATTGATCATATTTTGGATGAGTGTGTGGGTAGGGAGGTTTTTTCCTTCATGGACGGATTTTCTGGATATAATCAGATACATATTAAACCTGAGGACCAACACAAGACTACATTTATTTGTCCTTGGGGAACATATGCATATTTAAAAATGCCTTTCGGCCTTAAAAATGCCAGAGCTACATTTCAGCGGGAAATGACCTTGATCTTCCATGATCTCAAGTCAATTATCGAAGTATTTTTGGATGACCTTGCTTCTCATTCTCACATTAGAATGCATCATCCCTACCACTTCAGATTGGTATTCTAATGATGTCGGCACTATTCGGTTAGATTAAATCCTCAGAAGTGCATCTTTTGTGTGAAATTAGGTCATTTGTTAGGATTCATCATTTCTAAAGAGGGTATAAGAGTCGACCCTTTGAAGGTTGAGGAAATACTTCAGTTGTCTCCCCTAAAGAATATTCATCATATTCAATGTTTGCAAGGCATGGCAAACTTCTTACGAAGATTTGTTGTCAACTTTGCCAATTTGACTAGAGGCTTCATGTGTCTATTGAAGAAGGATGCCCCCTTTTATTGGGATGAGTGAGCCCATGAGTCCTTTGATGCACTCAAGCAAGCCCTAGCATCGGCCTCGGTGATTAGTCCCTGGGACTATAGCCGTGATTTCCTACTTTATGTGGCCACGTCCATGGAGATGATTGGTATGGTTTTGGTTCAAGAGGATGAGGAGCTCCAAGAGCATGTCATATATTATCTAAGATGGAACCTTATTGATGCAGAGATTTGTTATTCTCATGTCGAGAAGATTGAATTAGCTATCGTACATGTGGTTCAGCGGTTGAGACATTATATTCTCCTTTGCCAGACCTTGGTTGTAGCCCATGTCAATTCATTTCAATTCGTCCTCACCCAAAGGATGATTGGGGGAAAATATAATAAATGGATTGTCATTCTGTAAGAATTCGATCTCTAGTTTGTGTCGGCAAAATTGAAGAAGTCTTTAATTTTTGCAAAGCTTATATCGGATTTCCCGAGCGAGGCTGAGGAGTTGGTTTGTGAAGATACGTTTGTCGATGAACAAATATTCTTAATCTCAACTTTAAACCCATGGTATGGGGATATCATAATATATTTACAAACATTGAAGACCCCTACTCACCTCTCGCGAGATGAACGACGACAATTACTTCATGTCTCTAAGAACTACCTCATAGTGGATAACACTTTGTACCGCCGTGGGGTAGATTCCATTTTATGATGTTGTTTAACTCATGAAGAGGCTAAGGTAGTGCTGAATGATTTCCATGGAGGGGCGTGCGGTGGTCATTTATCTGGGCTTTCTACAACTCAAAAGATCTTAAGAGCAGGTTATTTATGGCCATCGATCTTTAAATATTGCGTTGATGCGGTCAAGAGGTGCCACCCTTGCTAGGTGTTTGCACATAATATGCGCTCAAAACCTGCCCCGTTACATCCCATTATCACCACGGATCCCTACACTAAGTGGGGGATCGATTTTATGGATTTCAACCCAGCTTCAGCTGGGGGGCACTATCATATTATAGTGGCTGTTGATTAATTCATGAAATGGGCTGAGGCTATGCCTACAGTAAAATCCAATGGTGAGATAGCAACTCACTTTGTATTCAACCAAATTATTACTCAGTTCAGGATTCCGAAAGAGCTTGTCACTGACCATAGCTTGCACTTTCAGAACCATATGATGGAAGAGTTGGCATCAAAGTTAGTGTATAAGCAAGAGCATTCCTCTTCTTACTACCCTCAAGTGAATGGACAGGTAGAGGTAGTGAATAAATCACTCAAATCCATTCTCCAACGAACCATCACACAAAGCAAGAATAATTGGCACATCATGCTATATCCAGCTTTGTGGGCATATCGAACCATTGTTAAGACTGCCACTAGTTTTTCTCCATATCAACTTGTACATGGAGTGGAGTCAATATTTCCAGTTGAATGCAAGATTCCTTCTTTGAAGCTAGCTGTAGAACTCTTACCAGACACTTCACCATTGGAGGAGCGTTTGGTCCACCTTGAGCAACTTGATGAGCAGCGTCGGGATGCCTTGGTGGCTCTAGAAGTCAATAAACGTCGCGAAAAGGTCCACTACAATAAGTTTGTCCATCCAAGGAGGTTTAGTGAAGGAGACTTGGTCCTTTTGTGGGATAAACTTAAAGAACCCTTGGGGGCAGGGAAATTTAATCCTATGTGGCGGGGTCATTACATGGTCAAGCGTGTGTTATAGAAGGGTGCGTAAGAGTTAGTGGATTACGAAGAAACATCCTTGGTGGAGCCTAGAAATGGGCTTTATCTTAAAAAATATTATGCATGATCTTCAACCAAGGCTGCTTATTGTATATTAGTGTACAAATTTGCATAGTTAGGTCTTTTTAATATTGTGATTGGGTTTGTGATGAGTTTTCGTTTCTTTTGGCAGATGTCAACGGAATCTTCCACCTACATAGGATTTACGGATGGTGTGAGTCGTCACACTCAACACTCAGCCTCTGTTGCTTGGGTGATTTATACTCCTATGGGTCAGGTACTATTTTCAGGAGGCGTATGTCTGCTGCCATCTTCCAACAATGTTGCCGAATATAGTGTCGTAATTGAGCTTCTATGGGATGCCATTTCACATGGTGTTCTCTCTCTTGAGGTACATCTTGATTCAGAGTTAGTAGTGTCACAGCTTAATGGTTTGTACCATGTTAGAGATCCGACGTTATTGAGAAAATTATTAAGTGTGAGATTGCTAGAATGACAATTTGACAATATAACATATATACACATTCCAAGAATTAATAATCAAGTTCCTGATTGATATGCTAGCTACGTGTTAGATTGTCATTTGTTTCATTCACAGTAAATTCATCACAAACAAATTTTTTACACATGTAAATAAGTAAACCGATCACCATAAAACTTTTTATATAAAATCCAAAATGTGATAATACATAGTGTCATGATACAAAATTGGGGCTCTCGAGCAACCAACATATAATACACGGTAGTACAAAATTTATACACTCCTAAGTGTCTAATTCTATGGAGAAGGAGGAGGGTTGTGATCATGGAAGGTCACTACGGCTCTAGCTAGCCGTCAAAACAATCGCACCCATGCTCATGGTACACCCACCACCTGGTGAAGCATAGCCTCAGGCAAGTCCTCTACTTGCGCCATGGGAACCCTATGTGTCAACCTAACAAAATTGGTATGAATGCTCTGGAGTGTCTGCTCCGCATCCACACCCATGATATCATCTCCTCTTCCCCTTCGTCTATGATGAGGGAAGCACTCTGGCCACCGTGGTCCCACATCTACACACAAATGGTAGATGTCACTATGTATTGTCACGCAAAAATATGTCTTTTTGATTCCATATAATCAAGAAAAAACAAAAAAATTAAATAACTCAAAAAATTCAAAAAGAGAGGGTCAAGATTCATTACCTATATCGCCATATGCCGATCCTAGTGGTAGCAGCATGTCCGGGTCCCCCCAGAAATCTATCCCCGCAGGTAGTCATCAATGGAAACTATTTTGCATCACCACCATGGAAATAAGTCAGCTAGATAAGGGTTGGCCACCCTACAAACCCCTAGTCTGTGCATCACATCTGGCCAACGCCGTTGGGACAGATCTCAAACCCCATGAAGAGGAACATCCACTCTAGGGCTCAATCCTAGAACACGCTCGAAGAAAAACGTGCTCAGTATACTACTGAACTTGAAGTTCCGCACTCTACCTGCCTTACACTCACTGAGCTGATGTTTCATGTTGCTCAGTAGTGTAGTGCTACAGTCATAAATCGTGGGTCTCATGCAGTCCACTGCATAGAACATCAGAGGCCGCAAGGCCTGGTGGAGTGATGTCAAGCCTGCTATCCTGCCCAATGTCAATAGTGTGGCCTTTAGGCCCAGCACCTATATAGCATTGGTAGGGACTTGACTCCCCACCTTCTCTGCGTCTAGATAGCAGCACGCTACAACATACTCGTCGATAGTCAGGACACCTCCTAGACCCCCACGAGAACGAAGGTTCACTACTTCCACTCGTCTAGAAAGCCCTGTAATGAAGTATATGTCCTCCACCTCTATAGTGAGGGACATCCCATCTATCTGGAAGGACTCTGAGTCTGGATCCTAGTAATCCACCAGCATCTGTAATAGTCTTGGGTTGGCCCTCAAACCACCAAGACACCAAAACTTGTAGAGTCCCCATGAACGTAGAGCTTGTTGAGCCATTAGATCGGCCCTTACTGCTTCTTCTACCTCACCATGTGCATGATCTCTCCACTCTAGGACCATCCTGCACAAGAAATTGCCAATTTTCCCATTATATTAGTGAAGAAACCTTATGCGCGGCCTCATACGTGACTGTTTTCAAAATAGCCGCATATGTACACAGGTTTGGGGGTATTTTCCGCGTATATCTAGCCCTATACATAGAAAAACCCTCGATTTCCATGTGGGACGTAGTGCCCATTTTAGTTTGGCCTAGAAAGCTTAATTGACCATGGAATTTCACAAAAATTACATCAAAATGAAAGAGAAGAACATGGGTAAATACCTGGAAGAAACGGTAGTGGATTCCGCCGGCTGGATCTCCTGGAATTCGCTATGGAAAATCTAAGCTCAAATGGGTAAAAGTTTCAAATGTTTTATAATATTTTGAATTGTTTTCTATTTATAGAAAATTTTCAAATATTTGAAAATTTTTACCCCCTTTTCCTATAGTTTCGACATTTTCTAACCATTTTGGACTGTTTTTGACATAATTCATGATGTAGAGGACCTTTTCCAGTGTCATTTTAGCCGTTGGATTGACCCGTTCGTGTCGATCTCAGGTATCATGTCTAAACTAGCATATAGGTTAGGTTTCATCACCGTTTGCATTTTTCATGACCTTGTGACCATCTCATCATGACCTTAGGTACGAACCCACTCTATTATGTCACAGAACCTTCTTGCTACTCTAGAAGTGGCATGATATGAGTGGTAGAGCTTCACCTTACATGGGTACCCTAGTTAGCACCTTATTTGCATTTGGTTCCCATGCTAGTGTTTTCTCCTTTAGGGTGTGGGATTCCATTGTATACTAACTGCCATGACATTTCGCAAGAGCCTCATACTCCTCTTGATCTTTTGCTGGCCTATTTCCCTCAAAACTCCCTCATGTCGAGTTGTGAATGCATTATCATGAGATTTTCCTACCTTATTGAGATTTATGATGGCTCCCCTGACATTGCATTTCAGCCATATTGCCCAAGCTTGTCTCATGTCTAGCCATGCAGAGCCATCTTTTATATCCCTCGCAGCTTGTTTCCCTTTTACCGGGAGGGGATTTTCCCCCGAGTGTCGATATCTTACACATGTATCCTTGCATTGAGCATAGGTATGTTCCACTACTTGGAACTAGTTTGTTTTCCCTTATGAAACTAGTCTCCTCCTAGTCTGTAACTATAAATTCATTTTATTCTTTTTCAATATTTTTAAATAACTAAAAAAGTCCACAAAAAAAAAAACCAAAAATCCGGACAAGGAAAGATGTTATCTGTGGCAGCTGTCAAGTCATGTCTCCTTCGAACAGAGCATTGTATATCACATCCATTGGTTGGGTTATATTTNAAAAACCAAAAATCCGGACAAGGAAAGATGTTATCTGTGGCAGCTGTCAAGTCATGTCTCCTTCGAACAGAGCATTGTATATCACATCCATTGGTTGGGTTATATTTTGACTTTAGGATATGTACTCATTTATCTGATTTTATCTCCACCAACTGGTTAAGCTTCCATTCCCTATGGATCCTCTGTCGATGCCTCTTATATCGAGTCTATGCTCCCTTCATTCAGTCACCATACATCATTATGCTCTTGTTCGAAGAAAGTTGAAGCCTGAGTCGGCCATTCCTCAGTTATCTTGACTTTGCATGTCAGCCATTCCTGGTACAGTTACTGGTTTGTGCACCTTATGATCGAGTCCTTCCACATTATACAGCTTTGCTGAATACCTCGTGTTGGATGATGGGGGATACCTTAATGCTCTCCTTCTAGCGGATTTCATCCCATCAACTTCAGATCATTTATTCTGGGATTGGAATCTAGAGTCATTTTGAGTGCCTTGAGACTTGCAGTCATCAGTGGTAGGTTCTCTTGCCATCGATAGTCTTTGGGAATACATCAATGTCCCCTGATCGATGGATCCTCTCAAGTGTTCAACCTCAACTCATTTATTCACACTTGCTATTTTGCACTCTAGTACCTTGATTCCCATTTTCATCATCGGTGGGTGATATCGCGTCTGTTAACGGTATACATCAATGACCAGTAATCAGATGATGGACTACTATGTTCAACCTCGAAACCTCTATTTGCATAGTGGGACATGTACTCGTAGCAGTGTGTGTAGAAGACTTTCCAGATTGGTGGCATCTTTTATATGCTACCTCCTTGATCATGCCATTGTTCATGAGATTTCAACTCTCATGACTTGATTCCAGTATATGTCAGACATTTCCAGCCATTATGGAGATCTTGATCTATTATATATCTTCAGCCATTATGGAGATCATGGTCCTTTGTATATATTCATCATGGAGATTCTGATTTATGTATATTGTACATGGAGATGACGACTTATGTGATATCTTGTATCATAATTATTCATGGCCATTGTACTCTTATGTATCTGGGACTACTATATGTATTTGTAGTTATATGCAGAGTTGTATTATTGTACTATGCTGATTGGGTGGCTGGTCTTCCATTTGGGATTCTTCATCACTCCACTTCTGGGATGACTTATAATGCATTTTGGCCATCGTATGACCCCTTTGACCTCACACATTAGGGGGCATCTGTTATAGCTTATTTCACCACTCCAAGTGAATCACACTTTGTATGGCCTTTGCCTATCCCGCTACAGACTCCTTAGACCCCATGGACCATTTTTTGTCCTTTGATGTTTCCTTGATCATCCCTAAAAACATGTCAAAAATGATAGACGTGACTTTTAAACCTATAAGCATGTATATACACGGGTTTGACCAATAAAACCGCATACATCAGGATGTGTACAAAATCCAAATCCTTTTGGATTTTTCCTTGACATGGATCCAACTCACTTGACTCTTGGCCTTCCCTATGCCTTGATATCACTCGGATTCGACCTTTCATTACCCCTTTGAAAATCTATATAAGGAACTCTATGGTACATTGAAGGCATATGATGGAATTGAGAGCAAAGAAACTATAGTCCATTGTTGCTGAAACTTATGCTTGAGTCTGCATCCCTTTGTCCCTTGGAGTACTAGTGTGTTTTTCCCAAGCTTGCATTTGGCTTGTGAGCTTGCTATCGAGAGATGGATGATTGAGGTGGTGGAGGCCCAAGTGGGGGATTCAGTTTCTCTAGTTCGCAGATGTGCCATCAGAGGTTGTATCTATTGTAATCTCTAATTTATATTAATAGAAATATCTTTTCCTATCCAATAATGTGTGTTTGAATGAATATATTATCCATGGGATTATTTCAAATGCTTATACATTGTTGATTATATATGCTAGAAGAGATCTAACACCATGATATATAGTATGCTTGTATTGTTTACCTTTTGTTGAGGAAGTAATTTATCAATTCAGGACAAAGTTGGAAAGCTCAACGGGGATCTACTTCAACCGTCTGGAATAAGGTACGAGATCTGATCCTTTAGTGTTAGACATTTATTTTCTATTGCATATTGGAAAAGATTGATTTCTGGAGTCAAGCTATCTGTTGTGGTACCCCATGCCATAGGAATTTCTCTCCGTAACACCTTTCATTGTCTAAGTACATTTTTGGGTTAGATATTTAAGGATGTTGTTTCCTAGTTTATTTCTAACCTTCATTTCCTGTTCTGTAACTTAAGGGTTTAAAAATTAATTCTAAATCTATGTCTGCAAATTTGTTTCTGCATTCTATTTACTAGATTAAACTTTGTTTTCCTAAGACCTAGAACTACACTAAACAAAGTCTTTATGTATTTTTATCTATGGATTCTACTCACAAATTTGATATTGCCAGTAGACCTATATTTAGAAGTAAAAAGACTAACTAGTATAAGCTCTAAATAGAGCAGAAATATAAACCCCATTACATTAAAAGTATAGTAAGACAACCTAAGAAACAAACCATTCTCCATTATTTAATATGAACAAAACCATAATCAAAATAATAAATGAAAATCTAAACATTCAATCTATGAGACCTCTAATGGTTTGAAGCTATTTTCTAAAATAAACCACACTATAATCAAATTATTCCATACCTAACAATAATCATTAAACCGAAGTAATAAAGCGAAACTAAAACCATCGAAGACCTCTCGGGGTCTGTATATAATTTTAATAATAACCAATTTTATAAAAAATATCATTCCTCATTAACTAAAGTAATCCATAAATCGAATATATAGACACGATATCGAGACCATCTAATGGTCTGAAGTTTATTTTTTAAATAAACAATCATCAACATAAATCCATCTCATTCATAAATAACCAAACCAAAAAATGTAATTAACTAAATCTTATATCCAAGTAACTTTCCACGTAATCAATCAACCACATCATTATGCACATAACTATTTAAAACATTGCATAAATAAATAGAGGGCACAAGATCGATTCATGTAGGAATGAATGTCAAACAAGCCTTTAAAAGTAATCATTGTCTACAACTATCATGACCCAGGATCAAACCCTGTAGAGTCCATTCATTTTACATTTACAAGTCACCCTATTGAATCCTGTAGGATTCACTAATTTACTAAATGCCACAGCATTTCAACCATAGAAACCATGCTATGTTAATATCATACAAAGGCCATAAAAATAATGCAACATAATGTCTACACAGAGGATAAACCCCAATTTATTTACACGTTGTAACTAATTCATGGCCTCCACCCTTTGCATACAAAGAATTTAAACAAAATCATAACCCATTAAAAACCCTTTCAATGCTATGCCAATAGCAACGACGAACATTTGAAGGTTTACACCCATAGTCATTACCTCTACAATACATAGAATAATCATAATGACGATTTAAACCATCAAAATTAGAATCCATTACATAGTCACATCTCTAATGGCGGGAATTCCATTTCCATCTCGCCATGGCTCTAAAGGCCAAACAATATTGTTAACAAATCCATAGCAAGAACTTAAAAACAGATTTATAAGATCACATAGAGTCACACTAGTAATAAGCTAAGAACCATAACAATAAAAACACATGGAACAAATATGTTGTACATATCATCTTTATAAACAAAAATAAGAGCTTACACATTAGAATAACCATGACATTGCACCATTGCAATTAATGGTGTTGTCACCGTATCCAAAACATAAATATACTTACAATTCGTAGAGCCTGTGAAGACTCACCAAGGCCAACATTACTACACATAGTATCCTTTTTCAAAAACCCAAATACATTAAATCCTAGCTCAAAGGCACTAAACTCCAACGAAAACCCCAAGTCTTAAATGCATCCCTGATTTTTTACAAAAACAACTCCTTTCCAAAGCGTAGCCATTAAAACCAAAACAAACACTCAACCAACGATGATTTTCAAACTTTGTCATGATATCCACAGAAGATAAGGAACAAATCAAAAACTTGTTACAATAGGTATTACCCAAAATGGGTATGTTTTTGACCTCAGGGGGACCCACGACCCACGACCCACATTTCCCAAACCCTGCAACCTGCAAACAAAAAAATCTACGATGAGAACTATTCTTTGAACCCAAACCAAACAACAATACACCAGTGCTAAACCAGAATGGGAGTCCTACCTGCCATTACATCCAACCTCCAAATCTCCACGCCACCGAACATACCAGAGACAGAGCTCACGCAGCCCTATTTTGAATGACCCAAACCATCACTAGAATCCAAGCCCTAAGCTCGAGACCCACACATCCCAAATCTCATTAATTTCGCCACCCTAGCCTCTAATAATGTAAATCAAAACCCATAGCATATAGTTTATTCCACCCTCTAATGAAAAGCAATGTTTAATCAAAATGCAATATATAAAACCCATTATATGTATCGAATACATAGGTTATAGACATAGTCCATGGGATATAAAATATTCCATAGAGGACTATGTTGAAGGTTATAAAATTACACCTGGACTATATTAAGCCATGAACCATGTTGTAAAATCTTAAAACCATATACATTGTATGCCGTGTAAATGATATAATATAGCCGCATTTAAATCAATGCCATAAAGTCCATTGAAAACAATAATAGTAACTTATACAACATAGGCTAGTAAAACATCCATCTTTGTGTAATTATCAACTAACAACCGTCATAGTATTCACTAGGATTAGACTTTAAGCATGTCGTCGTCCAAGGTGGGAATTAGTGACAAATGAGAAGTATGTCTTGTTCTGGTTTTATAAGAAGTTTCTATTGTCAAGTGCACCTACATGTGACAAGGAAATAAATTCATTAGTTCATAAGAACTAAGTAATCCCTGTAGTGACAAGTAGAAAAAACTTACCTTTCAGGTGTTTACAAGGGAAACAAGTCCCACCACTCCATAGGACAAGATAGTAAGTAACATCATGACAACATAGTATTACATTAATAACCACATTGAGAAATTTGAAAGAAGGAAGTAAGAACAAATTACAACATTACAGTATAGTAAACAAAGTACGACACCTTCTGCATAAGTTTAGATAATGTCCAATTCAGGTAGTATTTGACTAGCCTAATAAATTTTTATTTGTTTTTCAAAATTTGGAGACATTACATTACATTGTGGGATTAAATATTTCATCATTAACCTTGTCTACTGGTTCTCGTTCTACTTTTTCTGATAAGCCATACTCCCATATTCCTTTTTCCAAGGTATTCTTATCTATTTCTTTTCCATTGTCATTTTGACACTTTAAACAAAGTAATTTCATTTGGGCTTACATAAGTTTACAAGATTAGATTGCTCCGTTACAAGATAAATCAATCAACCAAATCAAAGGAGTTGCATAGAGCCTCATCTACTAAAAGATATCAATAAATTGTTTAATGAACATTTTGAAAGTATTCCAAAATATCGGCTAGTTTATGTTTTTCCAATTTAATGATGTTTTCCCAATTTCATGACATCATTAGTGTAAGAATATTGTAAAATAAAAAATACTCATCTCTAATAATGTGAAAATTTTGTATCCAATGTTCTTGCAAATTTGTATTGATTTTATTGCAATTGTCAAATTAGGAGACAGAGTGTTTGAAAAATAGATCCTGGGTTGAAATCAGATTTAGATATTTGAAAGAGTGGGTCTCAAGATCCCGACCATAGACACTTAAATCCACTAAAAATATGGTTATCTTCACCAAGTAATAATAGTAACATAGAAGTCACATTGAGCATATATGCAACCCAATTTTATGGTTCGACCTAATTTATGTTGTCCAGGTTTTGCTTACAAGGCGGAAATGACAATAGACTAGAGTATTGTCATGGCCTCAAAAATTCAGCAACCACCAAAAATTTGAGGGAAGACTATGATAGCCTCATTATGTTGTATGTTCAAGTCTTCTCTACAACACAAAATATGACATACCTCTATTGGAAGGGACTCCTTCCATGCTATAGCTAAGTAGGTTCCACTACAAGAAAATAACCTTTTGGGAGTGGTTTTGGTAAACCCCCCCCAAAAAAAGATTAGGTATTTGGGGGTGGTTCTTAAAAAGACCCCTAAATTTTTTTGATAATTGGACTTTTTGGGGGGATTTAGAAAGACACCCCCCCATAAAGGTGTTTTCCAAAGCGGTTTTTAGAACCCGCCCCCCCCAGAGTCAGAAGAATTAGACATTAGGGGGAGGTTGTCTTAAAGAAGCCCCCAAAATTTCAATTCTTATGAATTTTGGAGGGTTTTTTTTAAAATACCCCCTAAATACATTGGGGTGGTTTTTCTACAATAGCCCCCTCCCCCCCCCCCCCCCCAAAAAAAAAAAAATAGGTCTTTGGGGAAAGTTCTTAAAACCCACCCTCAAAATTCCTTAGAATTGGACTTGGGGGTGGGGGGGTTAGAAAGACCCTCCTTAAAGGTTCTTTTGAAGGTGATTTTAAGAACACACCCCCCCTCGCCCAAAAAAAAAAATTATGACAATTAGACATTTGGGGGCAATTGTTTTGAAATCGCCCCCAAAAGTTCAATTCTTGTGACTTTTACAGGGTTTTTTTTAAATACCCCACCTAAAGACATTTTCAAGGAGGATCTTAAAAAATTATCCCTTTCAATGTCTTTAGAATTGAACTTTTGGCGATGGTTTGTAAAAATCCTCCTCCAATTGTTAAATTCTCATGGCATTTACAGGGGGTTATAAATCCTATACTCCTAAATATATGTTTCAATGAGTTTTTTTGAAAACCCCCATAAAAATCATAGAATTTTACTTTGGGAGGTGGGTTTTTAAATATTTCTGTCAAAATGTCAATTCTCATGACTTTGGGGGGGTGTTTAGAAGGACCATCCCTAAATATATTTTTCAGGTATGTTCTCAATATCCATCCTCTCAAAGACTACTAAAATTTAACACTAATTATTTTATAATTGACCCCTAATTAACCTCTTAATTGACTGGTAATTACACCCAATTATCACTCATTGCACAAAATTGAGCCCTACTTGATCACTAAGTACCCCTAAACAATATATGCTTACAAGTAATTAACCCTTGATAACTTCTAAATGACCCCTACTTTTTTCCAAGGAAAACCTCGTGGAGAAACCTATTGGATTTTTCCAAACATTCATAGATGGAATATTCCGTAGTAAATCCATCAATGTAGACTAGTGTGCGTCACACACGAGGATTCGAAATGGGAACATGCAACCATGAACCTAACTAAATGCCCAACATCATGGACAACCACTCGTTTATCTAAGTCGTTGGTCTTAAATGGCTTCTACATACCCATAATTGACCCATAGGTACCATTAATTGCCCCTATTTAACCCATAATACACCCCTAATTACAACTAATTAAATCTTAACTACCCCATAGTTCACCCCTTTTTAATTAGTTATTACCCCTAAATAATCCATGCTTACCAATAATTAACCCTTGATAACCTCTAAATGACCCCTACATTTTTCCAAGGAAAACCCTAAGGAGAAAACTGATTCACCACCTATAAGCACGCTGATTGTGGAAGAAATTTCCAACATACAAACAGAATCTCCACGGATTATGCAGAAGAAGAGGGGGTCCAATCGATCCCAGTTGTCGCAATAGAAGAAGAGAACCACCAAATGTTTGTCCTGGTGGATGGAGACTGGGGCCGAGGTAGGACCATCAACGATCGATGTGGAAGAGTCAAACGCAATGAAGGGGGTGATAGTTGTTGATATCCTTGGATATATTACCACATGAAGGGCCACCACACCTCAGGTTAAATTGTTTAAAAACCAATGGTATCCTCTGTAAATTCTAGCAACACCAAAGGGCATCCACATTATGATGGACATTGCATCGCATTTGATGAATATGGAATACATTGACCAAAACTTGTTGGAATATACTTAATTCACTATCAAGTTGTTTATGAAGCAACCATCTAGAAGCAACAAACTAGTTTTTCAAGTACCAAAGCAATGGGCCATGGGATTGCAGTGGTTGGGGTTGTTGGGTCTCACTCACATGCTGCATTTTGGTTGGCTAGTGGAGGCCAATGCATGCGTAAATCAGTTATTGGTGTGATTTCATTGAGGGTTCTTATGGTTGGATATGAAGGTACCAGCCACAATGAAATTAATTTCATGGATAACTCGATTTCCAATGAAATGTTATGACCCTTTGAAAAAATTTAGTGGCAAGGATAATGATAATAAACTGCCAGCTAAGTTAAAGAAGAAATATGAAGTCAATCGAGATAACCAAGAATATACCATTGCCAGTATAAATGACAGGGTTGTTCGAGTCACAACCAAGGTACTGGTTATGAAGATGGTGATGAATCATCTATCAAACAAGTGTAGCTTGGGAGTAATCACATGCACAGACTAGTCTACAAAGGGATTTCAAATGAACTATTCATTTTTTTTGTTGAACAAGTTGATGAAGGATGCAGTGCTCGTTCAGGAACGTAAGAATTCATTTACTTACTCCTGGTTTCTAATCCTCATTGCATTGGTAGGATGGATGGAGCCCGAGCAATATCATGGCATGGACGTGGAAGTTGCGCAAGTATGCAAAGGTGCAAGGTATACAAATTTATGGTATCTCACCGATAGGAATCACCAGGTCAACTACACAATTCATTTTTATGTATATTGGACTGATTTATATGTAGCAGCAAGGAATGTTTCACGCCTCTCAAAGGCAGCAACAAAAAAACATCTATGGATAGCAAGTTTTCTGAATGGACTGCATGCCATTCATATCAAGGAAATATGCAATGGTGAGAAGCAATGGCTGACTACCATGAATAAATTGATAGACGAAGAACTCGACACCATCATTGCTGACTATTCGAAGAAATGAAAAGTCCCACTAAGTAGTGATGAACTATCAGATATCGACATGAGTCTTCCCTCCGATGCACCAGTAGATCAGAAATAGGACCATGAAAACAAAAAGGAATCACAGGAGGAGTCTTCTAGGACTCTGACGGATTCCAGGGCCAATAGACAATTCAAAGAGATGAGGACGAAGTGAAGACAGGATCAGGGAGAAGGCAGAAGCACTACAAAGATGACTAATGAGTAGGTAAATCAAATCATAATGACAATCACCTCGACGACCACTATGAGTGAGGTGCACTTGTTAAATTTGAGCATATAGATCTGTAGACAAACACACAACTCACAAAGAAGATCTCACAATTTACTAAGCCATTGAAGAATGAAACAATGCAAAAGGC
>LPNX010277237.1:3561-15178 GCA_001517045.1 Pseudotsuga menziesii
ATGTGGTTTATAAAGGGAGGGTTTCACTTACAGACTAAGAGTTAGGACCTCTATACACAGACCTTTCTTTTTACCTAGACCTGAGAGTGAATTACTTTTAGCTTGAAGTTGGTTGGTAGCTTTAAAAAGGGATCAATTAGCTCAGGAACTAGATTTGTCACTATCTAGACTATTGAAAATATTTTTCTTTATGGTATTAATTTGTACTTTGCTCTTTTGTTCTTTATGCACTGGATCAATAGGCTATCAAAAATGGTGTTTGTTGTTACAAAAAACATAGTTGAAATAGTGTGTTAGCACTCCTACTAAATTTTTTGGATCTACGAGGAATGGCTAGCATAAAATGGGCTATAGCTAGAAGTTTTTCGAGCTTGGTGACTTCGGGAATGGGTCACCATAGAACAGGAATCATAGAGCAGTAGAGGCTGAGGATTTTGAAATGGTGAAGACACACCGAAGAATAGGCCACAAAGTTGCACGAAATCCTTGGCTTGTGTCCCTTCCCAACGTCCATGATCGAATGCCGACCAAATCCATGAAAAGTGTACGCCATCACAACGGGAGACACGGGGAACACAGATTGCATCAAGATCTCGGCCTCTCGGAGGGCCCACCCAAATCAAATGGCTAAGACCCCCCTTAGCAGTCAGATCAAAGGCACAGAACATTCGCACTACACCAACTTACACAATGGATAAGGTAGGAGAGGTCCGTGAAATGGAGGAAGACCCTACATGATTGGACAGTGACGATCAGATGAGATTTTGATTGATGGCCTAGATTGAAGTCGCATCAAGAAGATGTGTGGTGGATAATCGAAAGTGAAAACACAAAATCTAGTAGAACCGCTCACTTTCAACCGCATAGATTAAACAAAGAGATCAACCAATAGCTCCAATCTGCGTTGCGACAGGGACATGCGCGGAGGTTAGGCAGCAGGTGAAGGGCAAAGTCTGGTAGGGTCCACCTAGTCAAGATTGGAAATGTGGCATTGATGACGCAAAAACATGTCTCGAATTCCTCGCGATTCGCTACCTGATACATGTAGTAAGGACAAACTCCAAATAATTAGTTGCTAGAGAATGTGAGCAACTGTGCACTCTTTATTTCAAGGAATCAAGACACTAAAATCCAGGCTGGCTGACGGATCAGCGAAGCGGCAAACATTATATCAACCCACAATTAGATCTCTTTAAGGAGATTACGAGTGAAGTCAGAGGTCGCTTCTGGAATTGACAAAGGTCAAGGCCTTATGGGTGACATAGTTGGCACCTTCACATAAGGGAATTGGATCGATACCCCATGTGATCTCCCGTGTTGTCATCATAACAAACTCACGATTGTAGGTGTAAGGGTGTGAAAAGCATGCATTAGAGCTTATATTCCCAACTCGATATAATGCCACCATTGGATCCATTTAAAGATGTAAATAGCTTGCATGCTGATAAATATAGGATTACCCATAGTCCCCAACCCTGAGAGCATTCCGCCAAATCATCCAGATAGGAACACGAGCCCCATCACCAAGGTACATAGTATCCATTACTAGGGGTGGTCGGTTTGGGAGAATTTTTTGAACCCAGGAAGGGAGGAGCAAGAGACTTCGTCATCATGGTATTGGGCTCATATTGCCAAATTCATATAGGATGATGATGAGCCTCAGGGATTGTTGCACCAAACACAAAGGAAACATAAACGTCCCCGCCAGCTGTGAACACAGACAGAACATGTTTCTAGAACACGGAGAAATAGGGTGGCTTGAAGCAGCAAAGGTCACCTCCAGGATCTTCCATAATTGTTATTACAGAAAAGCGCATCAAAGGATCTTCCTACCAACGTGCGCAGCATGACACGTTCCCTATTTTGGGTAATAAATAGTGGTGAATCTGCCACGTAAGGTGGTATGTTAGGATTTTGACATGATTGTTTTGCATGAATCCTATATTTTGTAACCATTTTGATTCCCTGTTTTGGGGAATATCCCAGGGGTAATTCACATTATAAATAGAACCTCCCTTGAGGAGGATAGAGGTTGGAATGATGTTCATTTTTTAGGCCTATGTGCGGGTTTTGTAGTTCTGTAAACAGTTTTTGGGAGCTTTAATGAATATATTTCTTCTGTTGATATGAGATTCATCACAGTGTTCATCTTCGGTGTTTTATTTCCATTTAATTCATTTTCATATGTGTATTTCCTGCAAAAATGCTTTCTAGTTGTACGAAAAGAATTCGCTCTCTATTAAGTGCCCTTTTTGTTAGATCAAGCATTAGTTTTGTGTTTGTTATAGTGGTTTTGGAATTCATCCTCTGTTTGATCCTCCACCTCTACTATTTCCCTCAATATGTTCTTCTTCTAAAGGTGTTGCAAGGGATTCATCCATAGATAGGTGTCCCTTGTCGTGTTGGCCTTTTCACCTGTTTCTTCGCATCATCGCTTAAAGATATTTCACTGAATGTTGCGGTTAATTCACCTCATAGTACAAGGGAGAAATCATTGTTTATTTGCTACTGTAATGTCCTTAAATGTTTCAGAATTTGATTCCATTGCCCAATCATTTTGATTATATTTTTGTTTCCACCCTCTTATTTGTAACTATCCTATTACTAGCAGAAATCTAGTCTTCTGCATGCTCATTATTATTAAATGTGTATGTGAAGGTTACTATGACAAGAGAGAGCTCTCTCTGACTACCTTGGCTAGAAGGAATTCTAAAGGTTGGTTGAAATGGATACCCCTATGAATTCCTACAGCAACCATAGGAAAATTACAGGGTGCTAACATGTTGGCGCCATTACGAGGGAGCGAATGAGCAAAAATCATCCCTGGGTAGAATGACATTGCTCAGTTCTATGACTTGGGTGAGCTGTCAATCTTAGACACATTTAAGGTTTCATATGCTCTAGCGAATCCATTGAAGACCTTTGAAGGCGACTCCAATGGGAACCCTGATCACCCAAAAGCTACAAATTTTTAAAAGGTTCCATGGTGACTCCACTAGGGAAAATGATCCCAATATAGCAGAGCCTGGAAGGGCTTGGTAAAATATGAGTTACTCTGTTTCCTTTCTCTAAGATGTATTTTCCTTCTTGGCACATTTTTTTCTTATACTTCCCTGGGCTGGTTAGAACTATTTTCCAATATCTGTCACGCTCAAGGAAAGACCCTAAACCCACCCTTGTATATCCCTCTTTGAATACCTAGAAATATGCTTCACCCTGTACTTATGACCGAAGCCAAACCCCTTCATCCGAGACCCATGAGGATTGTGATGTTGCTTCTGACCTAGCGCTCTCCTCTAAATAGGCCTCATCCAACTCCACAGTCAAAAGACATCTCACTATTGCAACATTTCCTCCCATCCATTTAGAACCTGAAGAGCCTTCGTCATTCAAGGTTTTAGCCCCTCATTAGAGGAAATTTCAACTCAAAATGGGCCTTTTAAATTTTATTCAAATTCCATGTCATCATGTGTTAGCCAATGAAATTGATTTAAATTTGAAATACCGTATAGGTCTTAAACACTTTTTTAATATAAATTTGGGGATAGGCATCATAAAAAAAAACTACTTTTTTGTTTGTATTTTTGGCATATCTCCCCGTGTTTTTACTCAAATTTAGATCAGGAGAGCTTGTTGGATGTGGAATTAAATTCTACATCCAACGAGTACCCACTCGGCATACTTTTGACAGACCTCGCTACCCCAAAAATAAGAAATACCTGAAAAAATGGAATGATGATGTTATCATTCCATTTTTTCAGGTATTACTTGTTTTTGGGGTAGAGGGGTCCATCAAAAGTATGCCGAGTGGGTACTCGTTGGATGAAGAATTTAATTCCACATCCAACGAGCTCTCCCAATCGAAATTTGAGTAAAAACACAGGGAGATATGTCAAAAATACAAACAAAAAAGTAGTTTTTTTCTTTTCTTTCTCCAAAATTAATAAATATTATTTTATTATTTTAACGATTATTTTATTAATTCATTTTAGGAGGCCCATTTTGAGTTGAAATTTCCTCTAATGATTGAAAGCTCTTCCATAGTCCCGGCAAGGGCCAAACGATTCACCCCATACTTCTCCCTACTATCCTTCACAACCTTCCGCAGGGGTACACCTAGAGACTCAAACAATTTTCTGGTGAGAAGGGGTACTCAGCTAAAGAACATTCGGGGTGTTTTGAAAACTGGATTGACCTAGAAGAAGTGGAGCATGAATACATTAAGGTCAGACTGTTATCCCAAATCCTTGATGGAGGGGCAAGGAGATGGTTCACCAGCCTTACAGATAACTCCATACTGAGTTATCAGGTTTTGGAGGACATTTTCAAAGAGAGGTGGGCAGAGAAAAAGGACCCTAGGAGATGCTTGTCTCGGTTCTATTCTATCAGGAGGGAAGAGAGTGAATCTTTCCAAGTGTTCTCTGACAGATTTATGAAAGTATATAACGTCATCCCTTCTAATTTCAAACCTCCTCCTGAAACTTCCCAACTCCAATAAGCTGAGGCCATCGATAGCGAATTCTCTTTGTGGCTCAGCGAAAGAAGGTCAGCCTCTCTGTCAAACATGATGAATGACGTCACAGGGGTGGAGATCAACTTGAAAACTACTAGAGAGAAGGTGGGAGAAGAAGGAGATATAATACAGAGGGAAGATCTCCCCTAGCTTCTCCCCTATGACACCCCGGAGACCACTACGAATGAGAGGATGTAGGCCATAGAAAGGTGGATGGAGGTATTCACGAAGGATCGCAGCCCCTATCCCATGAGAAGTTAATAAATCAGAGGACCCTTACATATAGACCAAGCTCAAACTATCCTTGAAGACCTACAAGAACAATCAAGGTATTCTCAGCTAACGGAAGGGGAAGAGAATGCATAGCCGAAGACACTTTTTCACCCAGACCCTGCAGTCCATGAAGAATAAATCAAGAGGGATAAAGGTAACTGCATGCCCTTATGTGTCACCTCATTTGATTTGCTGAAATATAGGTTTAAAAGTTCAAATTGAGCACAGAATAAGGTCATGGAATGGTTTAAAACTGATGATGAGGGAAGTGGACGAATGACATCTATCGTATGTCCTACTTTTTCTTCATTTGAGCACACAGATGAACAGTCTGATCCTATACAGGAGGAATATTACAATTTGTTTGATGGGAAAGGTATCCTTCTTTTTTCCAACCCTTTCTGTGGAAATGCTGAGGTGGTTTTCAAATCCCCCATGTACAATGAAGATGAGGACAACTGCTCAAAAGATGAGGGTCTGAAATGGGACATTTCTTCCTACTCTTGTAGTACAGATTACCTATGTCAATAAGAGCGCAGTTCACCGGAAACTATTGAAAACATTTCCTATGAATTGCAGGAGGAAGAACAAGGTGAGGTTTCCGGCATTTGGGATGAGGCAACTGAGGTTGCAGGTAAAGAGGGTCACAAACTCCCCTCACATAATCATTTTGAAAGACCTTTGAATAGTTTGTAGGGGAAGACACATTTGGAGTAGTGATCATGAAACCGGCAATGTCGAGAGAGGTTCAGGGTAGCCATGGGTTTTATGATCTGGAGGCTGAGTACGTGGAGAAACTATATCATGACAGGTGTATAGCATAAATTTCAAATATCTTTCATGACCCAATGGCCACACCTGTGGAGAAGCTGTACAATGGGAATGATGGGATGTTTATGCATAGTGAAAGCCAAAGGTTCAAAAATGGGCCTCCTATCATCCCACCTCACATTACTACCCTCTATCAAGCAGGAGGGAAGAACCTGCAAACGTAATCACCTGTATGATTATATTCATTGGAAGGTGGAAGTCACTTGACTGGATGGTAATGCTCATGTAAATTAGGGTAGGTAAGATTGAATAAGCTCGACCTAGAAGGCATTTTATTTCTACAATTTTTCATCTTTATTGTCATCTATTCAGTTTTTGTTTTCAAAACATGCTGGTAAGTTACCAAGAGGTAATCGCAAGGAGGCCCAATGGATCAGGCACATGGTCTATGCTTGTTCTTTGCTACCTCATAGGGAGGATAGCATCCCTGATTTGGAGTCATGTTAGCACTCCCGCTAAATTTTTTGGATCTACAAGGAATGTGTGGCAGAAAAGGGGGTGTAGCCAGAATTTTTCCAAGCTTGGAGACTTCGGGAATGGGTCACCATAGAATAGGAAACATAGAGCGATAGAGTTTGAGTATTTCACAATGGTCAAGACAAACTAAAGACTAGGCCACAAAGTTACAAGAAATCCTTGGCTTGTGACCCTTCCCAACGGCCATGATCGGATGCCAACCAAATACACAACAAGTGTACACCATCACAACGAGAGATGTAAGGAACACATATTGCGTCGTGATCTTGGCCTCCCATAGGGCCCACCTAGATCAAACAACTGAGACCCCCCTTAGAAGATATATCAAAGGAACAGAACCTTCACGCTACCCCAACTTTTGCAATGGATAAGGAAGGAGAGGTCCGTGAAATGAAGGAAGACCCTGCACGATTGGACATTGACAATCAGACGAGATTATAATCAACGACCTAGATTCAATTCGCATCAAGAATAAGTGTGGAAAAGAATGGAAGGTGGCAACATGAAATCTAGTAGAGCCCCTCGCTTTAAATGGCATAGATTCAACAAAAAGATCGACCAACGGCTCTAATCTGCGTCACGACAGAGACATGTGCGAAGGTTAGGAAGTAGGAGAAGGGTGAAGTCCGATACGGTCCACCTAGTCAAGATGGGACATGTGGCATCGATGACACAAAAACAGGTCTTGAAGTCCTCAAGATTCGCTTCCCGGCACGTGTAGTAAGGACGAGCGCCAAACGATCAGTTGGTAGAGAATGTGAGCGCCTGTACGCTCTGTATTTCAAGGAAGCAAGGCACTGAAATCTAGTCC
Organism: Pseudotsuga menziesii; assembly: GCA_001517045.1. Classification (NCBI taxonomy): domain Eukaryota; kingdom Viridiplantae; phylum Streptophyta; class Pinopsida; order Pinales; family Pinaceae; genus Pseudotsuga; species Pseudotsuga menziesii. The sequence continues at coordinate 10,467 of LPNX010277237.1, forward strand.
GACTGATGGATTAGTGAAGCAACAAACATCAAATCCATCCCCCATGAGATCTCTTCAAGGAGATTACGAGTGAATTCATAGGTAACTTTTGTAATTAACAGAGGTCAAGGCCTTATGGGTGCCATAGTTGGCACCTTCACATAAGGGATTTGTATCAAGAGCCCACGCGATTTCCCGTGTTGTCATCATAACACACTCATGATTGCAAGTGTAAGGGTGCGATAATCATGCATTAGAGCTCAGCTTCCTAGCTCAATATAATGCCACCATCAGAGCCATTTGAAGATGTAAAGAGCCTGCATGATGATAAAGATAGGATGGCTACTCCTTTTGGGTCTTGGAGAGTTATAACAAGAGAACGGCTATGAATTCTGTGTTTGAAACATCAGTTTTATAGGGCACCTCATTGGCCTGTAAGGGTCATTTAGAAACCCATCTTCCATTGAGTCCTTGCGCTTCAACATTCCTAGCCATCGAGGCAAATATTTCCATTGCACTGAAGAAATTTCTAACATAGAGGAAGACCATGTTATCTCAACAGATCACAACACCACTTCGAGGGGAGTACCTACAATCCCTGACCCTAAGATAATTCTGCAAAGCCTCTAGATAGGAACACGAGCCCCATCACCAGGGCACATAGTATCCATTTCTAGGGGTAGTCGGTCTGGGCGAATGCTCAAACCTGGGAAGGGAGGAGCGGGAAGCTTCGTCATCATGGTCTTGGTCTCATATTGCCAAATTCATCTAGGATGATGATGAGCCTTAGGGAGTTTTGCACCAAACCCAAATGAAACATAAACCTTCCCGCAAGCTATGAACACAAAAAGAACACCTTTCTAGAACACAAAGAAACAAGGAGGGTTGAAGCAACAAAGGTCACCTCGAGGATTTTCCATACTTTTTCTAACAGAAATCATGCCGAAGGAGCAGAGTTGTTAGTGCCAAAATTTCACTATCAAAGCAAGTGAGCATACATTCAAATTCCATAGTACCATTCCTACCAGTGTACGCAGCATGACACGTTCCCTATTTTGCGTAATAAACAATGGCGAATATGCCACGTAAGGCAGTGTGTTATGATTTTGACGTGATTATTTTGGGTGAATTATATATTACGTAACCATTTTGATGCCCTGTTTCTAGGAATATCCTGGGGGTAATTCACATTATAAATAGAACCTCCCTCAAGGAGGATAGAGGTTGGAATGGTGTCCATTTGTTAGGCCTCTGCGTCGGTTTTGTAGTTCTGTAAACAGTTTTTGGGAGCTTTAATTAATATATTTCTTCTATTGATATGAGATTCATCACGGTGTTCATGTTCAGTGTCTACTTTCCATTTAATTCATTTTCATATGTGTATTTCCTGCAAAAATTCTTTCTAGTTGTATGAAAAGAATTCACTCTTTGTTAAGTGCTCTTTTTGTCAGATCAAGCATTATTATTTTTTTTTGTTATGATGGTTTTGAAATTCATCGTATGTTTGATGTTCCACCTATGTTATTTCCCTCAATATGTTCTTTTGCTAAAGGTGTTGCAAGGAATTCATCCATATATAGGTTCCCCTTGTCGTGCTAGGATTTTCACCCATTTCTTCTCATCACCGCTTAAAGAGATTTCGTTGAATGTTGTGGTTACTTTGCCTCATTGTACAAGGGAGAAATAATTGTTTATTTGTTTTTGTAATGTCCTTAAATGTTTCATAATTTGACTCCATTTCCCAATCATTTTGATTATATTTGTTTTTCCACCCTCTTATTTGTAACTGTCATGTTACTAGCAGAAATCTAGTCTTCTACATGCTCATTATTGTTAAATGTGTATGTGAAGGTTATTGTGACAAGAGAGATCCATCTCTAACTATCTTGGTTAGAAGGTAGTCTAAAGGTTGGTTGAAATGGTAAACCCTGTGAATTCCTACATCAACCATAGGAAAATTACAGGGTGCTAACATGTTGGCGTCGTTGAAGGAGAGAAAATGAGAAAAATCATCCCTAGGTGGAATGACATTGCTCAGTTCTATGACTTGGTTGAGTAGTCGGTCTTAGACACATTTTTGGATTCATATGCTCTAGAGACTCCACTCAAGGCCTTTAAAGGAGACTCCACTAGGAACACTGAACACCCAGAAGCTACAAAGTTTTCAAAGGTTCCATGGTGACTCCACTAGGGAAAATGATCCCAATATAGTAGAGCCTCGAATGGCTTGGTAAAAGATGAGTTACTATGTTGCCTTTATCCAATATGTCTTGTCCTTCCTAGTACATTTTTTATTATCCTTCCCTGGGCTGGTTAGAACTGTTTTCCAATATCTGTCATGCTCATGGAAAGACCCTAGACCCACCCTTGTATATCCCCCTTGGAATACCAAGAAATATCCTTCGCCCTGTATTTGTGACAGAGGCCAAACCCCTTCATCCAGGACCCATGAGGATCATGATGTTGCTGCTGACCTAGCGCTCTCCTCTAAACAGGCCTCATCTAACTCCATGGTCAAAGAACCTCTCATTGTTGCAGCATTTCCTCCCCTCCGTTTAGAACCCGCAGAGCCTCCCTCATTCAAGGTTTTAGCCCCTCTCTAAAGCTCTGCCATAGCCCAAGCAAGGGCCAAACGATTTTCCCCATACTTCTCCCTAGTATCCTTCACAACCTTCCCTAGGGGTACACCCAGAGACTCAAACAATTTTCTAGTGAGAAGGGGTACTCAGCTAAAGAACATTTGGGGTGTTTTGCGAACTGGATTGACCTAGAAGAAGTGGACCATAAAGACATTAAGGTCATACTGTTCTCCCAAATCCTTGATGGAGGGGCAAGGAGATGATTCACGAGCCTTAAAAATAACTCAATCCTGAGTTATCAGGTTTTGGAGGACGTTTTCAAAGAGAGGTGGGCAAAGAAAAAGGACCCCAAGAGATGCGTGTCTCAATTCTATTCTATCAGGAGGGAAGAGAGTGAATCTGTCCAAGAGTTCTCCGACATATTTATGAAAGTATATAATGCCATCCCTTCTGGGTTCAAACCTCCTCCTAGAACTGCCCAACTCTAGTACGCTGAGGCCTTCGATAGCGAATTCTCTTTGTGGCTTAGTGAAAGAAGGTCAGCCTCTCTAGCAGACATGATGAATGATGCTGCAGGGGTGGAGATCAACTTGACTACTGCTAGAGAGAAGGTGAGAGAAGAAGGAGACAGAAGACAAAATGAATATCTCCCCCAGATTCTCCCCTATGACACCCCGGAGACCACTACGAATGAGAGGATGGATGCCATAGAAAGGTGGATGGAGATATTCACGATGGATCACAACCTCTGTCCCACAAGCAGTCAAGAAGTTAAAGGACCCATGCATACACAGCAAGCTCAAACTATCCTTGAATACCTACAAGAACACTCAAGGTCTTCTCTGCTAATGGAAGGGGAAGAGGACGTGCAGTCGAAGACACTTTTTCACCCAGACCCAGCTCTCCATGAAGAATACAGCCAGTGGGATAAAGGTAACTACATTCCCTTATGTGTCACCTCATTTGATTTGCTAAAACAAAGGTTAAAAAGTTCAAATTTAGCACAGAATGAGGTCATGACATGGTTTAAAACTGATGATGAGGGAAGTGGGTGGCCCATCTTCCGTACATCATAGTTTTTCTTCATTTGAGCACACAAATGAGCAGTTCGAGCCTATAATGGAGGAATATTACAATTTGTTTGATGGAAAAAGTAGCCTTTCCATACCTATTTGTTAAACTTCATAAAACAATTTCTCTGTTGAATAACATTTAAAAGAAAATACATCAGCATAATAATTCTATTTACTATTTCATAAAATCTAGTTGGGCTTCATCAAGGCCTAGTGTTTGAACTTTATGCTCTCATACCACATGTCAAAACCCTAAATTTTCTCAAAAATTTAAAATTTTGAGATAACATAAAATGTTTACAGTTGCAGTTAGATAACTCCTAGCAGCTAATATAAGATATGAAACAGACTAATAAATAACACATATAGATTAATGTTGTTTTAATTTTGATATGTGATGTAAGTAATCTACACTCGATTATTTATCTCTACTGATGGTTTGAATGTCAAGTAGGTGAGGAGTCATTTTCTAGTTGGGGCTTACTTAGCGATTGCTAACATATCTGGATTTTTGGATCTTTATAGGCTTGACAGGTAATTTTTGTCCCAGTAAAAGTTTATTAAGGTGATAAACCAAATATATTTCTTTTAGCATAAAATATACTAGTAGAGTAAAATTTTTGCTTAGAAGACTCAAGATCCCGCAAGGTAAAGTAATATTTATTTTACTTGATTCATAAATATGATATTACTTAATCTTTGTGTCGTAAGGGTTATTAACGTCGCCCTACTATTTTATCTTTTAACAGATAGATATTTATGATAGATAAAACCTTCTTCTATCTTTACTTTAAAAGATTTCCAGTTCTTAATAGAGCTTAGGACTTTGTATCATAACTCATTTTCTGACATAAGAGTTTATTTGTATTATTATTATAATATTTAAAACACTGCTTATCATTATAAAAATAGACCTAAGTCTTTCAGAACATAAGCCTATTGTATTGTTTTCAACTCGATTTTAATTACGATTCAACATGGTAAATTTATCAGCTTAACATCGCTTGCATTTTATAAGATATCCTCTACATAAAAATCGTCAAGATTGTTATTAGAAATCCCATTTTCTTCATGATCAACA
>LPNX010277256.1:0-21591 GCA_001517045.1 Pseudotsuga menziesii
CCATCAACATCATCACCATCAACATCATGAACACCATCAACATCATCATCATCATCCTCACCATCAACATCATGAACATCATCATCATTCATCATCATCATCCTCATTATCAACATCACGAACATCATCATCATCATGCTCATCATCATCCTCATCCTCATCATCGTCATCACCTTCATCATCATCATCATCCTCACCTTCATCATCATCCTCACCATCAACATCATCGTCATCATCCTCATCATCATCCTCACCTTCATCATCATCACCACCATCAACATCATCAACATCATCCTCATCATCATCATCACCATCAACGTCATCAACGTCATCACCATCAACATCATGGACATCATCATCATCATCCTCACCATCACCATTCAAGCCTAAAGTGCAACATCAAACCTTCCACTTGGCGTAGCATTAAAGCTTGATAGTTGTGGAGCCCTCTAAACTTATCTTTCAAACTTCCGCATAGTTATAAATCCACATTTAAGTCCATAGTTTATACCAATATAGTATGGATTGATATAAATTTTAAACAAATCTATCATAGAATTAAAACTTTAACAAAGTTAAATCCATATTAGAGCATAACGTGGGTTTAAAGTTTAAACAAAGTTCAAAGAGTTAATCATTTTATGCAATTCTTAGCCATAAATAAAACTTTATACCTATAAACATAACTCTAGTACTAAGTTTATTGAAGCAAAACGGGAGCGCGTTTTAGTGAAGCAAAACGCGCGCGCGTTTTTGTCTACTATCCTAATTGGCATGCATGTTGGCAGCCTTGGGATTAGGCTTGGCAAGGTCGGGATTGCTTGGGATGATTTCTATTTTATGGATCAAGCGTGATTGACTTCATTCTACCATTGCATCTAAAAGGTCCCTCAACTTCTTGCACACACCCATATAGATACCATATATCGCAAGGAATTTCTTGAACAACATTGCATTCAATCGGAGATGCACATGCCATCAACATTGTGCTTGATGGAGTGTTGGTGTTGGTCAACTGGTTTTGGCTTTTCCTTCCTTGGTCATATTGCTTCTTCCTGCATTCATATGCATAATGACCAAATTTCTTGTAGTAATGACATTGAATTTTTTATTTATCAAACCTGTGACCAGTTTGTTGACCGGGGTTCTAATTCTATCCTAGACCAACAACATTCTCGGGACTGTTGTTGTATCCTCCTCTAGAGAAATTTTTCCTTTGCCTCTAGAATTATTTCTCCCCCTGCTTCTTCCATGACTTGTGGATGACTGTGCTGCGAATGCACCTTTTAGTGATGTATTTGAAATGATGATCATGTGTTCATGATTGATGAGCGAGGCTTGCAACTCATCAATGGTAAACTGCGACATGTCTTTGTTTTCTTCCAAGGTCATCACCAACAATTGAAATTTCTGGAGAAGACTTCTGAGAACTTTTTCGACAACCCTTATGTCTTCTATATTCTCTCCACGAGATTCCAGTTGGTTTATCGGACCAACAAATTTGGCGTAGAACAATTCTACTGGCTCTGTATCTATCATCGACAGAGATTCCAACTATCTTCTAAGAATTTATAACTTAGAAGTTTGTACCTTGTCCAAGCCTTGGTAGGATGTTTCTATTGTATCCCATGCCTTATTCGTGCTTTTTGCTGCTGCTACTCTTGGGAGTAAGCTTCCATGCATCACTTGGTGTATTTAGAATAGAGCCTTTCCATCTTTCTTCCTTTGTTCCCTCAGGGAATCCTTCTTAGCTTGTGTGAGATTGTTATATGTCATTTGATCTGCAAGTTGTTTTATAGCCATTTTAGACTATATCCCATACATCTTGACCTCTGAACAAAGCCTTCATTGTTAGAGACCAATACTCATAATTCTTTCTTAAGAATATTAGAGTTTGTAAACTCGACATGTGTGAACCAGAAGTGGAAGTCATTTCTTTTAAGAAACACATTTTCTTTCCTAAACTTCGATCTGATACCAGATATTGGGGAAAATACGAGGTGGCCTGCGACGGTTAACTTGAGTTTTTACGCAGTCATAATTATTTTTTTATAATTTTTGACGGGGCTGCAACACATTGTCTTCGAAAATCCTCCTTTGTCTTCGATGGGTTAACTTGCAACCAAAAAAAACTTGAGACAGGATTTAATGCGACAGAGTTTTGTTGCGACAGGGATTTCTTGCGATAGGGATTCTCTGCGACGAACAAGTTTGCGACTGGCTTCACTTTTAGTTGACGCACTTTTACCTCGACATACACCTACTTGACTTTGACGGTCTTTTATACTGTGACATGATTTAACCACGACACACTATTGGTTGTGACCAATTCTTACTCTTGCAACTAGCTATCACTTCTACAGGAACACTTCAGTGGAACTTATATAAAAAAATTCTTGGTCTAAAGACTTATGATATGAAAACCACTTTTCACCTACCCATAACTTGGGATAAGTCTCGACACAATTGTATTGTGACAGACTCACAATATCGTACAACCAAATATCAGATAAGACTTGTGTCGAACACTCTGCGACTAAAACTCAAACTTATATACGATGAAATATTTTTGGATTCTCTGTGTCTTTCGTAGAAAATAAATGTAAACAACATTCACTCAATTTAATTTAGGAGAAAATGTGTGGATTAAGTAAGACATGCATACAACTATAAACTATGGATTTATATATTGCCGCAATATTATAGGCAAGCTACAGTCACCAATACAAACTGGAAAAAACTACAAGGATGTTTCACCTTTTACAGAGCTTAGACTCTCAATACATTCTAGAACATATGAGCTTAGGCTCTCGAACTTTTCTCATAGTTTTTCCTTCTTCTCCTTTGTTTATGTATTTCTTGCACTTTGTTTTCACACACTCTCACTTTGATTTACAATCTTCTTCCATTACAAACACACATACTAAAATTCTTCTACCGACTTACATTAAAGACTGTAATAAGTTTCTACCTAGAAAGTTATCTTCAAGAATTCAATTTGACTGCTTTATATATGGAGAGTCGTCAATGCCTCATTCTGACAGACAGTTTGAGAGAAGCTGGACTTTTACAAATTCTGACAGAGTCATCTGAGAGGTGATCATGATCAAGGAGTAATTAATATTTTCAACAATGGTAAAGTTTTTAAAGGTTTGGATCCTCTTCAACTTGATTGTTGATACTTTTGTGAAGTTATTAAGCATATATTATTATTGAATAGAAAGTGTTTATTAGAGATAATAATAATATAGTTCAAATTGGGAAGAAGTAAGTATAACATTCTCCTTAACCAAATTCAAATATTGTTATCCTCAATGTATTCATAGTAATATAACTTTTTTATGTTATGGTCGAGTAGTTACTGCAACTAGCGGAAAGGTTGAATTCTCTGCACATACGCTCATAAATGTATAGGCCAGATATTTACAGGGACCTAAAGAGTCTTAAATTATTATATATTTCAGAGCAAGAGCTGGAGATTCTCAATGGTTTTAAATTATTTTGAGTTTCAAAGACGGGGAGTGAGCACGAACGCTTGATTATATGCATCAATCATGTTGTAAATTGAATTTTTGAACTTCTATGGTTGTTTTTTCTCAAGTCATTGGTCATTTGCAAAACCCCAAAGTCCTTGGAAGTTTCATGTTTTTTTTTTCTTTTTTTTGGTCAATTTGGAGAACCTAAACTTTTAAGCAAGGGTGAAATAGTGAACAAGTCAAAGTTATGTTTGAGGGTGAAATAATGAATAAATAAGAGTTATGCTTGAAAACCTGATTTGAGCATCTAGATTTCACTCAAGAATCTATATTAAACTAGTGGTAAAGAGGAGGCTAAGAAAGTTTGACAATAGTTAAAATTGGTTTTATTGGGTTAGATAGTTGATAATAGCTACAATCACTATTAATATCAAAGGGAACAAGATGACAACAATTTTAAATTCAAAGCTTGATCACTTTATACAACTTTACGAAAATTTTATACTCAAGACTACAACTTTTGCCATAAAAACTTATTCTTCCCCTTTCCTCTCCTCAACTTCCTTTACAATAAAATAATCATAAACTCTTAGATCTAGCCTAGGGTGCAATAAACAACTCAAACAAACTCAAACTAAATACATAAAACTGGTATGCCTTCAAGATACAAAGACCATACAAAGGGTTCCTTCCAATGTTTATAAATACATTTATATCTTTTCATACACTACTTCCTCACTTCATCACTTCCACCTACCCTTAGAGATACTTTACTAAATAAATAGTAAATTTAATTATTTTGATTTTTAAATTTTATTAATTTTCTTTTTAAATTTAATATTTTTCACTTCATCACTTCCACCTACCCTTTATTACTAAGTAATCAAGTAAAAAGATTGTAAATTTTATATTTATTTATTTATTTTAATTTTATTAAAAAATATTTAAAAACAAATTAATAAAATAAACCAATAGTAAAATTTTAAAATAATTATTATATAAATTTATAATTTAATGTATAATTTCTATATATATTTAGAAAATTTGAAATTTAAAAAGTATTGCAGTTCATTCTTATTAACTTTACCCACATCATCTTGTCTTAATTTTAAGTTTACCCACATCATTTTGTCGTAATTTTAAGAAATTAATAGGCTCTTAAATTTTAAATTCTTTATATATATATACATTTAATTTCAATGATGACATTACTATAAAGTTAAGAATCACAAATTAAGTGGTTATTATATTATATTAATTATATATATATACTTAATTTCAATAATGATATTATTATGAGATTAAAAACCATAAATGAAATGGTTGTTATATTCCATTAACTATAAAATACAAATAACAAATAATTAACACATGGTCAAATATATATCTTTCTACATATTCCATTCCAAATATATTAATACAAGGTACATATAACAAATAATTAACACATTGTCAAATATATAGTTTTCTACATATTCCAAATATATTAATATAAAGTAAAAAAACAAATAATTAACATATTGTCAAATATATACTTTCTACATAGTCCAAATATATTAATCTTAATAATATGATTAATAGGATTGTTGCTTTAATAATATGGTTATTGCTAATTTGTTTTGACACTGCTACAACAATAAAACTTCAAAGTGTTGGATTGATCTTAATCATCAGGACACTCTGTATCTACACAAAGGACATCATTACTTGAAAGGATGTGATATTGAAGGCAGCGTCGACTTCATCTGTGGAGATGCAGCGGCAAGGTTCGAAGACTGCAGCCTTAACTGCAAGTCTGACGGGTGGATCACCGCACAGAAACGTAGTTCTGATCTTTCTTCAACAGTCTCTAACGATTCTTCAACAGGCTTTGTGTTTCAAGGGTATGATCACAATATTATCAATGGAATGGGATTTGTTTATTTGTTGTTTCTTTCCTTATTATTCTCACTAAACAACGAGTAATGGCCGTGATGCAGGTGTACTATTACAGGCAACGGGAAGAGCAGTTATGCATATCTGGGGCGCCCATGGGGACCATTCGCGAGAGTTCTATTCGCTCAGACGTCGTTGGATAATTGCATCAAGCCAGAGGGTTGGGATACTACGTGGAAGGTAGAGACTAAGGATAATAAGTGGGAAGAGAAGGATTATCATCAGACCGTTTCCTTCTATGAATACCAGTGTACCGGGCCACGGATTAATACGTTAGGGATTAATAATTCTAACGTTCTGATTTTGGGTAGGCCGTCGCAACAGAAAGATGATGAGGTCAACTACTTAATGAGCTCGAGTTTCATTGACCCAAATAATTCCTGGTTGGTTGTCAAAGATGGTATAAAAACACAAAATGACCAACACACAGAGAAACAGTGACCAGAAGCTGGAAGGCCTTGCAAGGATAGCTAGCTTGAATTGATTCATATTTATAGCAGTAAATTACATAAGAAACCCTGTTTTGAAAGTTTCTTCCAGATCTTTCTTCAGCTACTTGAATACTGTGGACACAGTGATTTCTCTACTGACCTTGACCTCCAACACTTGGCACTGTTTCAACTGTCTCAGTTAATTCCTTCTTCTAGATTTCTCTGTGGCTGACAATATCTAATAAACATTAGAGAGCTTAATCACTTTTAAAAGATAGGTCCATGAAAATAGAAACTTTGAGGCTTTCTCCTGTGGCTTGAGGAGTAGTGTTATTGTTTTAGGTCAAGGCGGATCTCTTTCTTTATGGTGTGTCGTTGTGCTTTCTTGTTTCTGGATAATACTGTCGTCGACATAAATATGTTTTTAATACAGGATGGTTTGGTACATATTATTATTATGATTTTATGTTTTTAATACAGGTTGGTTTGTTAGATATTATTATTATTATTTTGTTCACAACTCTGGTAATTAGATTGACCAAAATAACAAGAAGGTTCTCAGTACCATAAATAAGTTTTTAATATAGGGAGTGTTCCCAGTATCATAAAGGATACCAGAATTGGCTGGATGGTGTTTAGTTTTTTGTCACATTCGGTGGTCTTCTTATTTCGGCACCCTCTCATAAAAGTAATAATGTATTATTAGTCGTGTTTATTTTAATTCTGGTGACAGCTTTTTCAAATATACAAAGGAGTTGGCTCTGAGAGCTTGCCATTGGTTAAATTTGAATTTGGGATTCTTCTGGTTTGGTTTTAAGCACTTATTATTGACAATATGCTAACATATCCAAGTGGTATTGCAACTCTATGCTCGTAAAGGGTTTTCACACTCCTCAAGGTGATAAATAGTGAGGTATGATTTATACAAGTCTGTGTGCTCGGATTGTTTTTCTCTACATTTTTATATTAAAAAATATGATAATATTTTGTGTCAAAATGATATATATATAAAAGTGCTTTAATAAGAATGTATTTTATTATATTTTAATTTATAAAATATAACTTGGGTGTTTTTATTTTGGAATTGGATGGAAAGTGTATTTTATTATTATTTTAATTTATAAAATATGTTTTTATTTTGGAATGGGATGGAAGGTGTATTTTATTATTATTTTAATTTATAAAATATATTTTATTTTATTTATAGTTATTTTTATTTTGAAATTGAATGGAAGCCTTTAGATTAAAGTAACTTTTATTTTTGATCAATTTTTTATTTATTTTTGGATTAAGAGATAATGCTTTTAGAATATTTTTGGATCTAGTGTCTTTTAAATGAAAGACATGATTTAATGACAAATGCATTAATGGCAGCCATTTAGTGTTTCCTTCAACCACAACTCTAAGGTGCTTCATCCACTCTTTTAGAGAGCATGCATGGCCCTTCATTTACTCCTTTAAGTAAGTATGTAACTTTTACTGCTTCCAAATGCTATCTTTACCCAATTGTTTTAGTGATTTAACTTTCTCATTGCCATTCAACCATGAACTCCATCAAATCTAGTGAGTAATATGATGTAGTGGGGGTGGTTAAGTATAGACTAATTATTTAGCAACAAGGAGCTATTTCCATGATGCTTCATCCAATATTTCAACCAAGCATGCATGGCCCTTCATTTTTTGTTGTAAGAAACTATATAGCATGTACCACTTCCCAACGCTATCTTTGCCTAGTCGTTTCAATTATTTCACTTTCCCATTGTCATTCAACAATGAACCCCATCAAATTGAGTGAGTGATTTGATGAAGTGGGAGGGTTAAGTATAGAAGTTTTATTTAACAGCAAGGAGGTGCCTCGACAATGAGACAAGATTACCATAACAGATATTTTGACAAGCTTTTTGGTAGGAACCAAATTTAATATCATTATGATGAATATCATTCTCGCTAGTGGACCCACTCACTACCATGAATATCTTTGCAAGGTTGATGGGGCTTGCTTGCATGAGAACTTGGAACAAAGCAGTGAACAATGTTGTTATCCAGACATGCGTTGTGGCTTGTTATGGTATTTCATACGGTGGTATGCCATTGGTTGCACACCTCTCATTCATAACAATACTTAATATTGAGATTATAGTAAAATTGTTAAATGAACTCCAACCTATGTGGATTTTCAAATGAAATGTATTGACATGCTTGGATTTGTAGTATCATAATTGCTTGATTGCAACGTGTATTGACTACCACATTAGTAAACCATTTGGTTGCAGTTTTGACAACCTAACCCAATGGGGGCATCAAGTGAGGTCTTCAACTTTCACATAAACCCTGTGATATTCTACTTGCAACTCATGACCCTCAACCACTTGAGTTAACCCACTGATCTAGCGTTTGCACACACACACATACAATTATTGCTCCTCCACACACATATCATTTTCAACCATCTAGAAAATATTTTTCAAAAAATTTGGAGAGTTTCACATATTCTAGTTGGAGCTTTCCATAAAGAAAACATAAAAACTACATCCTCTCAAAAGGCATATATTGATTCTTATGAAGGCTTGAAAACAAGTACCCAAAAGGATCACTAATAGTGTAGAAAGTCTTAACAAGATTTTGTTTTTGTAAGTGAGCTACAACTCACCATCCAAACAACCAAGTATCAATATCCTCTTGAAAGCTTACAACGAAGTAGATTAGTTAATATGGAAATGTGTGACATATTCTTGAATATGACCATCCCTTGCAGTGCCCATTTACCAACTAATGGCAAGATGGTGAGTAAACCTCCACACTACTGTTAAACTAAATCTAGAGACTTTAGACAAAGTCGGCTCTCCCCTCTCTGCCACACTATGCCAGAAACGTTCCCAAACAAATAACCTGGAAACTGTTCTTAATCACATGACCTCGAGCCTATGACCATGGCATAAGTCGGTTTCTGAAGTATGAAGGACGAGCGTGTTACCCTATCGTAGATCGTCACGCTCAAAACCACCAAAACACAAATGCTTCCATCGCACTGCCTGGCACATTATTCATCTGTGCAACTTTGATTGCAATTTGGAAATAAATCTTTAGCCTCTGGTTTCACCAGAAGTCACGCTTCAGCCATTCAATCTTCAACAATCTAAGTTCTTGGTCTCAGTTTCACCAAGATTCAGGCTGTTAACCATTCAGTCTTCAACAATCTAAGTTCTTGATCTCTGCGATTTAGCTGGGTATTGATAGATACACAATTAACTACAAAATGTAAGTCAAGCAACCAAAATAACCTATGATTTACTGCATCCAAGAATTTCTATCAGTCACAAAACCTAAATATATGCACAATCAAATACTCATTCACACAAAAAGCGAGTTTCTTCTTCCCACAGAGGTCAACCTGATAGACTCTTAGTGCTGTTCAATTCAAACACACAGTCAGTCGGCAAATGAAGACTAGGAGTTTTTTTTCCAAACATATATGAAGATAAACAACATATACATTCAACCATTCACACGAAATGCCTTGTCATTCACCAATTCTTTAGTACTTTTTTTTATTCAACTATCTAGAATTCTGCAACAGCAGTAGAACTCCCACTTTCAAATCATGTTACTGTTTTTTTTTTCTACCAACGACCCCCCATTTTTCCTCTAGCAACCTAACATAAATCCAAATCTATTTACCAGAATGCAGAAATTTAAGAATTTACTAAATTTAGTTTAACTGACTACTAACACTCTTTAACAACCTAGCTAGGTGGCTCAATCTCCATGCAGGGAGCTCTTAAACAACCACTTATTCCTATTTTAACTCAAAGATCAACAACTACACTATTCTGTTACATAATTTAACCTAACAAACACAAACTATCTCCAAATTCTTAGGCATGTTTGGCATTGCTATAGTCACAACACATGTACTCTCTCAACTTTAGACCACAACATGTGACAACATGGTCACGTTGCTGGCCTTAGTCAGATGCTCCTACATCAGAATCCCAGGGTGAATAGCAATGAATCCTTGTTCATCAAACCAACAACAGAAAATACTTTAGTCTCTAACTTTGCTGCACACATCCAAGTGGTATCCTCTACAGGATGTGCTTTCCACTTGACCAAATATTCCAGATAGTCCCTCTGTCTGGTACTCTTTGCCACTTTAGTGTCCAAGATCTCTTCAGCTTCTAATGTCTATGCTATTGGCATCTGCTTCAGCCACTCCAAGTCTTCATCATCAGGATCCTTGCCTCCTGTAATCTGTCCAGTATCATTTGCTACAAAAGGATAAATGTCGCAATATTAAAAATAGGAGATATGCCAATCCTTGTTGGCATTTCCAACTCATAAGCATTAGCAAAAAACTTTCTGAGGATTTTGCATGGCCCAATCTTTTTCATTTTCAGTTTGTTGTACTCTCCTTTAGGAAATCTTTCCTTTAGACTCGGACGGGATAACACTAGGTCTCCTACCTCGTAATTCTTTTTTCTTCTTTTAGAATCAACTCTTGCTTTGTAATTTGCATTACATTTCTATAGCCTTTCCTTAACTTCCTCTTATAGCTTAGTGATTCTAGATACAAAATATTCTCCATCTACACTCCTCTTTTCCAACTGTCCCAAATATCGCAATTCATACACTCTTCTAGGATGCATACCATACAAAATTTTAAATGGGCTCATACCTGTGCTTCTATTAGGTGAGCCATTATAAGCAAATTCTGTTTGTGCCCATACTTTATCCCACTGTTTTGGATTCTCTCCAATCAAGCTTCTTAACACGTTTCCCATACTCCTATTAACCACTTCAGTCTCCCCATCAGACTGTGTATGATAAGCTGAATTGAAGTTCAACTTAGTACCTAACTTGTTCCACAATGTCCTCCTGAAGTGACCTATGAATCTCACATCCCTGTCAAAGACAATACATTTTGGCAAACCATGCAGCTTCACCACTTCATTAAAGAACAAATTTGCTATATGAGTGGCATCACACGTCTTAAAACAAGGAATAAAATGTGCCATTTTAGTAAATCTATAAACTACTACAAAAATGGAATCATTTCCTTTCCGAGTTCTTGGCAAACCCAAAACAAGGTCCATACTTACGTAGTCACAATGCCTAGTAGGAGCAAACAATGATGTATATAAACCTATGTTTTGGCTTCTTCCCTTGGCATGTTGACAGATCCTACATCTGCTCACATATTTCTCATTGACATGGATGATTTTAAGGAACCATACTTATTTAAAAGTGTATAAATGTTGGCGAATCTTACCAATTCTTAAAACACTAACTATAAAATGTTTGACGATATTTTTCAAAAAATATTTTAATTTGCAAGGATTTTATATCATTTATATAATAATTTGGCAATTTTTAGGGTGAGAAAGGTTTACCCCATCAAAATTGGGCGAAACAAGGCTTCAAAAAATGCAAAATGGTGAATCATTTTTTGGAGAAAAACCCCTAAAAATAGCCCATGGGCTAAATTTCACCACTAAAATTATCCATGTTTCTCAACCTCGGACCTCATCTTTGGCCAGAAGTAGAAATGACTCAGTTGCCCATAAGTCTTATCACTACCAAAGTGACCAACCATTCCACCATTATGTTTTTCTTGAATCATATTTTCCCTCATTGAACAACTTGGAATACATAATTTATTGTTCTTGAATAGTAAACCATCTTGCAACATGTATTTTGTCCACAACTCTCTATCCACTTCTACACACTAAAAGTAATTGTCAGTTTCATATAAATCTCTAAGATGTTCAAATCCAAGAACTTGTACTTGATTCTCTTGTACAATTAAATGCCTCCTGCTCAATGCATCAACCACCCGATTGGATTGTCTGCTGATATGCTTGAACACAAAGGTAAAACCCTGTAGGGAATCCACCCATTTAACATGTTTCGAATTCAACTTGAACTGCTGCATAATATAATGTAAAGCATGGTTACCAAAAAACAACACAAATTCATTCTCCAATGTTTCAAGGCTTGAAGTATAGCATAAAATTCTTTGTCATATGAAGAATATTTCTGTTTGGATGCATTTAATTTCTCACTAAAGTATGCCACAGGTTTGTCTTTTTGGCTGAGCACAACCCCAATGGCTACTCCACTAGCATCACATTTAACTTGGAAAGGCTTTCCAAAGTCTGGTAACCCCAACACGGGCTGCTTAGTGATATTTTTCTTTAACAACTAAAAATTACTTTCAGCTTCTATTGTCCATTTGAATGGTTGCTTATCCTTTCTAATAGTCTCAACAATCAGAGAACAAATACCACTAAAGTTCTTTATGAATTTCCTATAAAATCTTGCTAAGACATGGAAGCTTCTTACCTCAAATATGCTTTGGGGGGAAGGCCAATCCAAAATTGCTTGGACCTTCTCTGGATCCATCTTCAAACCATCCTTCGAAACCAAAAATCCCAAATACACTAACTCATATTTTAGAAATGAACATTTCTTAATGTCCACTAATAACTTCTCTTCTTGCAGGTTCTCCAAGACATATCTCAGATGCCTCATATGCTCCTCCTTTGACTGACTGAAAATTAATATATCGTCCAAGTAGACTATTACAAATTTTCCTATGAAGTCTCTCAAGACTTCATTCATTAATCTCATGAAAGTACTTGGGTGTAACATCCCTAACATACATAATTTTTGGATAGGGTAAAAACATTTATACATAGTTAAATGTCTTACGAAAAACATTGTACTTGTGTTACTTAACCTCATTTTAACATAAGAGAAATTTACAAATTATACCCACTTCATTTATTTCATAAAATGATCACAATTTTTATCATCTATTATTAACTCTTCCCCAAAATGATTATGTAAACAAAGGAAGCATAACGAAACGTATCATGTCAAATTACAATCTCTCATACTAGGCTATCTCATAAATAAACCTCCACATCACATATATATAATAATTTATACCCTTCACAACAATACAATACAATACTACAATACAAAATCACAAAACACAAAATACAACACAATACTATGGTAGAACCTCCACTTTATATCTAACCACCTAACATTTAATTGTGTGAGTCGCCCCAAAATATAATATCAAATAAAATCTTATTATTATTATTAGTTTCCCCATATATTTTATTAAAGATTTCAGCCTTTAACTAATACTTAAACTTTTAAAGCTTTTTAGTATGCAATGTAATTATATAATTATTCCCGAGGACTTGAAATCAGAAATATCAATAGTTCTATAATGACCATGATGACAAATCATAATCAAATTCATATATAATATTGTAATCACAGACATGGAAATAAAGTCAATATTGGATAACAGGTTCGGATCTATCCAATTATATCCTTATAAGGCATAATTATCACTTATACTAACTCACGTATTGGAGTTAAAACCGATGTCAGGGATCAAGTTCAAATCTGAACACTAGATATCTGCATGATGGGAAGCCGAGACTGAAGATGGAGTGCACTTCTATTTTTGAAACTGATAAAGGAGATTGAAATAAATCGTAGGTATAACCATGTAATCCGATCTGAGGAAAGGATCTTGACATCATGGTGTAAAATAGAAGGTAAACTAATCTAATGGATATAATCAAAATTGTAAGCATCCAAATAATTTAGATCTACACTAGCGATGGAGTTTACACAGCCACAGAAAAAACCCTTATGCCGTGATGGATCTATATCCAAACAGCAATGGTGGTTGGGACATGTTTTACATATATAAAATATACATAGTTGTTCAAAATGCAGGAAATGGTTTGAATCATAAACACACCTACAGATCTAACTCCAATGAATGCAAAGATTTAAAATCGTGGCCACAATTTACTGATACTTCACTTTACCAATCACGGAGATGTTTGGGAAAACAATATGCAATTACCTTAGATCGGTATACAGATATTTCAGATACGACTCCAATAGAAAATGCATGGGAAAAAAAATACCTTACATATCTTACAACTCTTACTCAAATAAATGCAAGGTTTAAATCGTAGTCACATATTATAGATAGTCACATATTATAGATAATTCACTCTACAGATAATGCAAATGTTTGGGAAAATGATAAGCAGTTACCCTAGATCTGAATAACAATGCAAAATTGTAAGAAATAAAGACAACATTTTCCATTCAGTTCACGAAATCTGACATTCCAAGCCACAACCAAATGAAGATGCAGGTATTAAAACAAAGATGCTCAGATCTAGAATCTATCAACTGGAGATCACAGGATTAAATTAAAAGTGTAGATCCAAATCACATACATGAAATGCACAAGAAAAATACAACGCTCTGAAGACGCAAGCATTGGCACAAAGATGCTTAGATCTAGAATCTATCAACTGGAAATCATAGGATTAAAATAAAAGTGTAGATCCAAATCACATACATGAACTGCGCAGGAAAATACAACGCTCCCTTCCAATCGAGGTTAAGGAATAGGGTTTTCATAAACAAATTGCAATAGCCCATTTACGATTTCATTTCATTGGTAGGCAACCAAAAAAAAAAAACATAAGTCAAGCTGAAGTACAGATCTGCTTACTTGAATCCAGGGAAAACACACTTGGAGAATCAACTCATCCCAGCCATAGGAGGCAGCAACTCAATGGTTTGCTCCGCTGCACGCCCGAGCTGGATCACCAACCATGCACCCGAACAGCAAGACACTTTCTCGCGGCACTCAACCTCGAGTCCGTAACAAGTTCTCATGATGGACTTATAACAACTAGAAAAACGCTCAACTCGTTTTTCTCATGCACAACACGACGTCCCGTGCTATTCCAGTGCACTCATATAAATAGATTTGCCCAGGTCTTATGCCATCCCAGGCAAATCTCTAATCAGATCCCTAAATCCCTATGATTTAGGATCTTGTTTGGTTGTTGAGGTTTGGATTGGATTTGATTGGTATCAATCACTCTTAGCTTGCTTACACATGTTCATTGGTGCCATGGTAGGTGTCCCCTCATGTAGTTGAGTTCTCCAAGTGTTATTTTCTTTATTAATAAATAAAAAAATATTTGTTTGTGCCCATGTCATTTCAGTCTTTGAGTTTCATAACTCATTACATAAAAAAAAAAATTTCAAAACATGAAAAATAAAATTAATGCCATGGGGGTATTACATCGGGGCATTTGATAATCCGAATGGCATAACCAACCATTCATACAACCCTTGATTTGTTTTGAAGGTTGTCTTCCACTCATCTCTCTCTCTAATTCTAATCTGATGGTATCCACTTTTCAGATCTATCTTAGAAAAGTATGCTGCTGCACTCAGACAGTTCATTATGTCATCCATCCTAGTCAATGTGAACCTATATCTGATGGTTATTTTATTAATGGATCTTGAGTCTATGCACATCCTCCATTCACCACCCTTATTTGGGGTCAACACTGTTGGCACTGCACATGGGCTCAAACTTTTCTTAATCATCCCTTTATCTAGCAGTCCTTGTACTTGCTTTCTAACCTCCTCATTCTCCCGAGGTGTCAACCTATAGGCTTCCTTATTGGGTAAACTAGCTCCAAGAATGAAGTCAATGTGATGGTTGATATCTCTCTTGGGTGGCAACTAATCAAGAAAATCATCCACCACAATGTCTCCTAATTCAGCCAACATTTCCTGAATTTCTTCAGGAAGATCTGAAACAATAGTTTTCATCATCACTACCTTGGACTTGCATATCAGAACTAAAACCTGGGAACAAGCATGAAAGAAAGGGACCAGCTGAATATTAGCATTGCCCGAGTTGATAACCAAAGCCAATTCCTGAAACGTTTCTGCAATCTGTCTCAGGGGTCTGTTCGTCTTGGTGTTTGCTGCCATTATTTTCTATTTAGACTTCCAAAATGTAAATTCCTTTTTTTGGAAATTTTATATCTACAGAACAATGCAACAGGATTGAGATCCAAGAGGGAAGGAATGCATCTACAATTTATATAGTTAAGAACCATAGTTCACTTCCTCCTTCTACAACTACTGTGAATTATTTTTTCCAGTCAACATTAATACTTTTGCTGCTTGCTGCTCTATTATACTACCTTATTGCAAAGGAAGTGAGACATGTTTCATTCCATCCTTATCAAAACTATAGCAATTCCTCCTACCATAGTGCACTACTTTCTTGTCAAACTGTCAAGGTCTCCCCAAAAGGACATGACACACATCCATGGGAATTAAATCACATATTATTTTGTCTTTATATGTACCTACTTGCAAATCAAATTCACATTGTTCACTTACCAGGATTTGATGTCCTTTATGCAACCATGATACTTTGTAGGGAACTGGATGTTTGTTCTTCTTCTAGCTCAACTTCTCCACCATCTCTGTGGAAACCAGGTTTTCAGTGCTCTCACTATCAATCACCATCTTGCATCATTTTCCTTTGACCTTACACATGGTTCTGAACAAGGCTTTCCTCTTAGCAGGTTCTACATTTTCCTTCTCAGGCTTCAACAAGACTTTGTTTATCATTGAAGCCTCTCCAGTATCAAGTAAATTTTCAGGCACTAGAAACTGCTCTTGCTGCTGCTCATTCTGAGCTACATAGGCCCCTCTATGTCCTATGTTTTCCTTCTCCGGGCATTCAAAAGATCTATGACCCAGTTTGTTACATTTGTAACATCTAAAGACAGTTTATTTGCCTCTTCCTCTACCTCTATCTCCTTGGTAAGGTCTTCCTCCTCTTGAGTCATTGCCCCTATTTTGTTGCTCCTGCTGATTTGAGTTGCTAGAATCTCCCTTTTGGGTTGCAAACTTCTCCCTTCTAGTTGTTTGTCCTCTTCCTTTGGATGAACCTCTTCCTCTATTGAATTTTTGCTTCCTCAATAGCTTCTCTTCTGCTCTCAAGGTACATTGGTAAGACTCTCCCATTGTCCTAGATGATATCATACCGATTTCATCCTGGATCTCCATCCACAGGAAATTTACATACCTGGCAGTCTTCTCAGCTGATTCCTCCACATAACCATCTCTCAAATTTACTTTGTAAAACTCCTCATTGTACTCTCTCACAGTCAGCAATCTTTGCCTTAAATTTTGCATTTGCCTATATAGAGTCAGCTGATAATATTTGGGTAAGAATTTGGCCCTCATCTTGGCCACCATCCTATCCCATCTCTTGATCAATGGCTTGTTCTGTCTTCTCCTTTCAGCTTGCACATTGTCCCACCATAGGGATGCATGCTCTTTCAATCGTGTCACTACCACTCTGACCTTCTTATTCTCCTCAATATCATCATACTCAAAATATTTGTCCAACTCACTAATCCAACCAATGAGGTGTTCAACAGTAAGGATCCCCTCATAGGTAGGCAACTCAGGCTTTGGTCTTGATGTGGCTCCTAGAATCGATAAAAAATATATTAGCTCAAGTGTCTCTGCCATAAGTGTTGACTCCTCTTCTTGCTCATCACCTTTAGGCTCACTCACATCTCCTGCCATTGGATCTCTTTGTCTGCCCAGCTCCACAGCTTCCATATGAGCTCTTAGCTCTCTCATTTCCTCTATTACCTCAACATTTTCTACTAGTTAGCCTCTGCCACGACCTCAACCTCTGCCAAATTATACATACGACCATATCTTCTTTCTATTATGCTGAGCAAAACAAAGTCTGCTCTGATACCAAAAATTAATAGCAAGGTCACGAGTAAACCTCCACAATACTCTTAAACTAAATCTAGAGACTTTATCCAAAGTCGGCTCTCCCCTCTCTGCCACACTATGCCAGAAACGTTCCCAAACAAATAACCTGGAAACTGTTCTTAATCACACAACCTCAACCCTATGACCATGGCATAAATTGGTTTCTGAAGTATGAAGGAAGAGCGTGTTACCCTATCGCAGGTCGTCATGCTCAAAACCACCAAAACACAAATGCTTCCTTCACACTGCCTGGCACATTATTCATCTATGCAACTTTGATTGCAATTTAGCAATAAATATTTAGCCTCTGGTTTCACCAGAAGTCATGCTTCAACCATTCAATCTTCAGCAATCTAAGTTCTTGGTCTCAGTTTCACCAGTAGTTGTACTATCAACCATTCAGTCTTTAACAATCTAAGTTCTTGATCTCTGCGATTTAGCTGGGTATTGATAGATACACAGTTAACTAAAAAATGTAATTTAAGAAACCAAAATAACCTACGATTTACTGCATCCAAGAATTTCTATCAGTCACAGAACCTAAATAGACACACAGTCAAAGACTCATCCACACAGAAAGCGAGTTTCTCCTTCCCATAGTGGTCAACCTGATAGACTCTCAGCGTTGTTTATTTCAAACACACAGTCAGTCGACAAATGAAGACTAAGAGTTTTTTTTTTCAAACAGATATGAAGATAAACAACATATACATTCAACCATTCACAAGAAATGCCTGGCCATTCACTAGTTCTTTCATATTGTGTTTTTTTTATTCAGCTATCCAGAGTTTTGTAACAACAATAGAACTCCCACTTTCAAATCCTGTTACAGTTCTCTTTTTTTTCTACCATCGACCCCCCATTTCCCCCCTAGCAACCTAACAAAAATCCAAATCTATCTACCAGAATGCAGAAATTTAGGAATTTACTAAATTTAGTTAACTGACTACTAACACTCTTTAACAACCTAGCTAGGTGGCTCAATCTCCATGCATGGAGCTCTTAAACATCCACTTATTCCTATTTTAACTCAAATATCAGCAACTACACTATTTTGTTACATAATTAAACCTAACAAACACAAACTATCTCCAAACTCTTAGGCATGTTTAGCATTTCCATCATCACAACACATGTACTCTCTCAACTTTAGACCACAACATGTGACAACATGGTCACATTGTTTTCCTTAGTCGGATGCTCCTGCATCACCAACATCCAACAATAGACCAACTTCGGAATGGGAGTTGGTTTCTTGTTTTTTCTGTAAATTAAAAAAGAAATATAAATAAAGGAAACTTGATTTTTTTTTACTTCTTCAAAGGTGGGCCTTAAAAATAGGTTTACATCCCATTTTCTTTTTTAAGCATTTTATAATCACCATAGATGGATAGATAGTCTTGGCACTTTCTACATTGTTAGTAATAATTTTGGGTACTACTTTTTCAGGCCTTTAGAATACTTTATAATCACCATAGAGTGATAAAAAATTCCAATATGGGTAACAATTGATTTTGCAACAACCAATAATAACAACGACAAAGAAAACAACTCAGTAAAATTATTTATTTATCCTCCTAGTCCTATCTTGAATCTAATATAACAATTATCATTTAGATAGAGAAGCCCTCTTGTTTCACATATTGAAGGTGAGCCTTGGCTTTCTTGATTAAAAAAACTTAGGTCCTAGACTTGTTATGGAAGTTGGGTCATACTATCTATGTGTGACATAAGGATAAGAGTGGGACATAAAGCTTCCAAAAATAACCTTAGCTTGTATGGCACATTGAAAAGTTATAAATGATTTTCCTTCAAATATATCCTTCCATCCTTTGTAACTTAGATGTATTGATGTATATGTAACTTCGGAATGTATTCTTCCATGTATTGTAACCCGATGTTTATTCCGGGATGTTTCTATTATGTATTTGAGTCATGTGGTCATGCCCCGATGTTCCGATCGGGAGGATTAATAATGTAAATAAGTCATATCAAGTCATTAGGTAAGTCCCCACAGTTTCGGGGCACTTGAGTTATTATACACTAATTAAGGTGTAGGCTCGAGTAGTAATTATTAGGTCAAGCCTACGTGTGAAAATGTAATTCAAGTGAACGGATGAATATAAATAGAGAGTGAGAGTCTCTCTATTTATCACTTGTGAATTACATCACTTGCTCTCTCAAGTGTGGCGCACCTTTGGAGAAGGAAATACTTTGGCTTGACAGAAGACAGAAGGCTATTGCTGTGTGGAGAGTGCATCTTATTGTTTTGGGTTTCACGTCTTGTGGTGATACTATCTTAGAGGAAGTTGCGGGTTTTTCTCCTTTATGGTTTCCTCGAGGAAAACTCTTTGTGTCTCTTGTCTCTTGTGATGTGCTTATGTTATTGTTGTTCTTGTTATTCTCTCAGTGAAAAGATCTTAACATAATGCTAGCTTAAATGTTGAAAAACTAACATGGTATCAGAGCTAACCTGAGAAGAATACATTGTGCAGCTACAGAAACTAGGGCTTCCTATTTTGTGGATCTTCCTCCACATATTTTGAGCAAAAGTATGCTAAGATGACTCTCCATTGAAGGGTGCATCTTTCTGTCGATGCGGAATTCAATTTCAAGCATTTTCAGTTTCGATGTGGAAATTAGGGCTTTCTAAAGAAGAGGAATTTTTGAGTGAGACCAGCATAGGATTGTTCTCCTCATCAAAACCAAAGTTTAGAGACCTGGATCAATAAATTTGGTTGGGTAAAACTTCGGGAAAGTCAAACCCTAGTTTGACCTTGAGCTAGGAGAAACCCTAAATGCTAAAAATTCTAAGTTTTGGTACAGTCGCTATATTTCGATATTGGTGAAGTCTCAGAAGTTAAAAATTGCAGTGGCCGAATATAAAATCTTGATGAACACTGTGTCCAAACATCAGCCTCAGATTCGCTATATTCTGGGAGATATGATCTCTCCAAGTTAGGGTTATAGCCTCTTCCAGAATTCATCCCTAAATAGGACATCTAGGGAGATCTAAAATATCTTGGGCTACAGAGGTCCAAATAGAATTCCTGAAGATGTTCCAGAAAGGGTACGGACCTTACTTTCTGTGGTTCGAATATCAGACTCAGAATATGAATCAGTGACACATGGCATGCCGTACAACTTCGCTGTTCTGAACATTCCTGTAACAGGTCACCTTGGGAAAAGGATCATAAATCCCAAATGGTGAAACCAATTCTGATGAAACCTACAGTGGTGGATCAGGGACATGTGAGGTTACCTCAGTGAGAAATTTCAGACACATAGGATCAGTAATTTTGGAGATATAAAAGAAACAGTAACAGACATTTCTGCAGAAGAAATCAGAAAATTAGGGCTTCCTGTTCCGGGAGCTTCCCTCCACTGTTTTCAGAAAAGGAGTACATTGGACAGATCCATTTGAAGAGATCTATCTGTTCATCCAATAATATCTGAAAGATTCCAAGTTTTGAAAATTAGGGTTTCTGTGACAAACCCTAGATCAGCGAACTCCGGGACAAGGACGGACACCTCAAATCGGTAAGATCTAATCCTTTGCTATTTCCATTTGAGGTTCTCATTTCAATATGATATATCACATTAGCTTGGTGACAAGCTTGCGGAAGTTGACAACTTCCAAGCCTGGAAGTATATGATCTCTCTGAAGAAAATGGATTGGACACCCACATGAGTATGGAGGTTCCAGTTTCAGAGGGAGACGAGGTTAGAAGCCTTTCACAAGAAGAACTTGGTCAAGGCCAAAGAAGACATCATGCTCATGCTGCAAAGGATGATGAACCATCCAGAAAGAAATCCAGATATGAAAGTGAAGATTCTTCAAGCGAGGATGAATATGTTCTGATATTAGCTCTCACAGGACTTAAGAAGAAACTTCTCTCCATTTCAGAATTGATGCAAAAGGAATGCGGGCTGCATTCATAGATGGTCAAGTCATCATATGGCCAAAAGGAAATACTATTGATGATGTGGTAGTGATTGAAGAAAAAGAAGGAGGCTTGTACAAATTGAAGGGATATCCAGAACAAGCCTTGATCCATGACACAGTAGAGCCAAATGAG
>LPNX010277271.1:0-11551 GCA_001517045.1 Pseudotsuga menziesii
TTCGTTTGGATCTTCCCCCTTATACAGTGATGACAAAATATATAAAACTATGTACCTTGAGAGAGAGAAAAGTATTTGGTCTTGTTGGTCTTATTTGATTACTTGGTTCACTTTGATCTTGTGGTTGTTGACTCATGGTCCTATTCTTACTTGGTCCTAGCACTCTCACTTGTGTGCACCTTTGATTATGATGCCTCCTACTTTATGGAGTGTATGTACCTAATTGGTTATTAAAGACCTTTGGACCTAGCATTGTTATGGTTACCTTATGTTTTGTTAAAAAGACCCTTTAACTCACTTATGGTTTACCCACTTATGGTTTTGGACTTTTCACTTTATGTTGGACCTTTAGACTTTTATTTTATGACTTTGTTATAAATTATTTGATTAATTATTTTATAGTCTTAATTAATAAAATCATTTATGATTTTATTAATAAAGACTCATTTTTACCTTTTAGTTTTATCTCATGTTTGAGACACATTGACTTTCTATTATTGGGCCACTTTATCTTACCCTAGGTTATTTTATAATTATTATTGAGCCACTTTATCTTACCCTAAGTTATTTTATGATTATGTAGACCATCCTTTGTATATCATTGTACCATGCTTTTTAACTTGTAAACATTATAAATCGAGCGTACCTTAGCCTCTCAATTCATCATTCCATAAGCTCTGCGATTTTATGACAGTGATTTTTTTTATGGCTGCTTTCTCCACGGGCTTGGATTCTGATCGTGATTTTTCATGACTGCTTTCTCCACGGGCTTGGATTCTGATCTTGATTTTTCACGGCTGCTTTCTCCATGGGCTTGGATTCTGATTTTTTATTTTTCACGGGATTGGATTCTGATTTGTGGTTTGGCTTACGGGATCTCTTTCTCGGTCTGGTCTTCACCGACCTCCTTCACAGCTGCCGCGGGTTCCCTTGTCTTTCATTAGCCACCTCTGTTCTTCTGCTGCTGTCTGTGTATTTCTCTAGCAGCTGCCTGTGTTCTTTTGCTGCGGTTTACTTCATCAAGATCTCTGATTTCACTCCACAAGATTTTGCTCTTGCTTGGTCTTCACGTCATGATTATTGCCTCAACGTTTTGATTGGTCATGAGTTTTACCTCTGTGTTATTCTGCATGGGGTTTATTGCGATCTATTCTCTGCATATATTGAGTTTTTTGTTTGATCCACCCTAACTGGTTTCGGGAATTTGTTCATCGTGAATCTGTTGGTAGAGTGCGTGACTGCACATCTTTCACTCTGAGTGCATTTGTGTGATTCTCCTAGACTACACTGCTAAATTGATTGAAGAAACTAAGGTCTGTTTACTCCCTCTCTCTCTCAAGGTACGTATATGGTTCAACTAGTTTGACTTGTCCTTTCAATGACAAGATCAAACTCTAAACTAACCGAGTATAAGGTGGATCCAATAATGGTTAAGATTCTTTATCATCTGTAGTTTACTGCACGTGTTATTTATTATTTTTCTGTACATGACAATTGATGAAACATTTCAATGATCAACTTTAACGCAGTGACCAGCAGAGCGTTAAGATAATGCAGTGACTAGCAGAGTGTTAAGTTGAAAGAAATGAAAGTTATGTTGTTATGTTTTATTACAGTTTGAATTTTACCTCAGTTCTTTATATGTTCATGTATTGAATTTTAGTACTTGTATTAACACTCATCTAACCTGTAAAATTTAACATGGTATCAGAGCATAGGGTGTAGCTAACTCTATTTTGCAGTCAATAGAAACTACAATGATCCTAAGACAAGGTCTATACTTCACAGAAGCTTACTTTTCAAGTTGACAATTGAAGGTTAAGATGACTACTCCTTCAGTAAAATCAAAAGATAGGCTTGAGGGAGCCTCCAACTTCAATGCATAGAAAGCTAGGGTTCTAAATATCCTAGAAGAAAGCGATCTAGATGATTTGGTTACTAGAGTTGTTGAAGAACCTACTACAGCCCAAGGCAGAGCAGCATTCAAAAAGAAGCAAGCCAAGGCAAAGCGAGTTATCTTTGACTCAGTTAAAGATAACCTGATGGCTGTGTTAGCTCCGTTAAGGACAACCAAAGAATGCTTCGATGCTCTAGCTAACCTCTATGAGAAGAAAGCTCCTACTGAGAGAAGAGTCTTGAAGAAACAACTCAGATCAGTTAGAATGGAGAAAGACGAGAAGGTTGCTACTTTCTTTTCTAGGATCGCTCAGATAAGAGACCAACTCTTGGCCATTGGAGATAAGGTAGAAGACGATGATCTTGTGCAGACATTGTTCGATGGCCTCCCTACAACGTGGGAGACATTCTTGGCTTCAGTAAATGGATGAGGGGATCAACCCAACTTTGAAAGGTTGTGGCATGATTGCTTAAATGAAGAAAGCAGGATCCAAAGCAAATTCGTGCCCCCACCAGAAAATAATCCAGCTCCATTTGTCAAAACAAAGAAAGGAAATAATCCCTTTCCACACAAGGACAATAGTAAGGAACCTCGAGGTAAGCATTTCATTAAATCAAGAGTTAAGTGTTATAATTGTGGTAGGCCTGGTCATTATGCATGGGAGTGTAGAAAACCATCTCACAAAAATTGGCATAGAAAGAAACAACATGTTTCAATTGCTACAGAAGAAGAGAAACCTCAACAAAAGAGGTCTAAGGTTGAAACCAAGAATACAGGTCAAGGAAAAGAATATTACTTGGCCTCCACACTTTCAAGTCCCACCTTCAACTTTTCAGATTCCTGGTGGATAGACAGTGGAGCCTCTAAGCATATGACTGGATTTAAGGAGACCTTGGCATCCATCAAGGTCAAGCAGTTCCATAAGAAAGTGGAACTTGGAGATGGAAGTACCTTTGACATTAAAGGGGTTGGTTCAACCAAGATACAACTTGATTCGGGTACGTTGATTAATGTTGAGGAAATTTTATATGTTCATGGTCTAAAGAAGAATGTTATTTCAGTAACAGTTTTAGAAGACAAGGGGTACTCTGTAACTTTCTCAGAAGGAAAAGTTTTGATATGGTCTAAAGATAGAAGTATAAACTCAGCCATTGTGATTGGAGTTCGTGAAGGTGACCTCTATAAGGTCCCAGGACATGCCATTGAAACTTTATACCCCAGTGAAGATTCAGAGATCAAGAGGGAGACATCTGTACTCTCTAGTCCCCAACCAAGTGGGGTTGCAGAAGATGAAAGAGTGATTTTCCATCAGTCCTCCAGTGACTCAAAGATGGAATCTTATAAGACTTCTCGCTTAGAGAAGTAGAGGGAGAAGGCCAAGAAACCTACGTTTGATCTCATTAAGAAGCCTATTGAAAATCTTCAAGGTTGCCCCAGTGAGAGCCATGTCACTGATTTGGTTTACTCCTATTATGAGGAGTCAGTCCAACAATGGATTTGGAAAATTGATTCGCAGAAAGTAATTCTCAGCCATCAAGGGAAGTCAACTATAACTTCCAATAAGATCTATGAGATCATGCTTCATGCTAAGATGGAGAGCTGTTTGAGGTTCTCAAGAAACCCTGTATTTGATGATAGTCTGAAAGACATCGAGATGATTTATCACAACGTAAGGGTACAGTATGTTATCGATGTGCTGAGAATGTCCCTCTTGCTGAGAGGGAGTGTTAAAGTTAGTGCAGCTGCGAGACCCATTCTTAGAGAATGGTTTCCTAGTCAGTTGCCTAGGACAGAGTAAGACCCTAGAAGGTACGCTAGGGCCCCCAATAGTCTCATGGGGTTCTTAGTCTAGGACCAAGTAGGCTGATGCCATGGCAAAGCCCTTAGCATGTGGCTAGGGCCCCTATATGCCTTTAGGGTATTTTGGTATGGGACCAAGGATGTGATGTCCAAGTAGAGCCTGCAGGTAGAGGCAGAGATATATTCTGGTATAGGACCAGGGACACGATGTCCAAGTTGGTCCTGCAGGTAGTTGATCAACTTTCAGTGTGAGACTGAAACTCAGCCTAGTACCGAGAACCATTCTATGAGAGAATGGAGGACCTGGTTAGGGTCCAGGGATTGA
Source organism: Pseudotsuga menziesii (assembly GCA_001517045.1). NCBI lineage: Eukaryota > Viridiplantae > Streptophyta > Pinopsida > Pinales > Pinaceae > Pseudotsuga > Pseudotsuga menziesii. Next base: position 4,023 of record LPNX010277271.1, read on the forward strand.
TCAAATTGATTCAGTGTGAGACTGAAACTCAACCTAAGGCTGAAAGCCATTCATTAAGAATGGAAGATAATGAGGTCCCCTCTCCTAATCGGTTATTGCTAGGTTGATTCTCAAGGGATTGGCCACCCCTTGACGATGTCCCTAGTACCTAACCTTTAGGAGCAGTGTCAAGGACAAAAGGATTTTACCATCTGTTTGGATCTTCCCCCTTATACAGTGATGACAAAATATATAAAACTATGTACCTTGAGAGAGAGAAAAGTATTTGGTATTGTTGGTCTTATTTGATTGCTTGGTTCACTTTGATCTTGTGGTTGTTGACTCATGGTCCTATTCTTACTTGGTCCTAGCACTCTCACTTGTGTGCACCTTTGATTATGATGCCCCCTACTTTATGGAGTGTATGTACCTAATTGGTTATTAAAGACCTTTGGACCTAGCATTGTTATGGTTACCTTATGCTTTGTTAAAAAGACCCTTTAACTCACTTATGGTTTTGGACTTTTCACTTTATGTTGGACCTTTAGACTTTTATTTTATGACTTTGTTATAAATTATTTGATTAATTATTTTATAGTCTTATTTTATAAGTCTTATTAATAAAATCATTTATGATTTTATTAATAAAGACTCATTTTTACCTTTTAGTTTTATCTCATGTTTGAGACACTTTGACTTTCTATTATTGGGCCACTTTATCTTACCCTAAGTTATTTTATAATTATTATTGAGCCACTTTATCTTACCCTAAGTTATTTTATGATTATGTGGACCATCCTTTGTATATCATTGGACCATGCTTTTTAACTTGTAAACATTATAAATTGAGCGTACCTTAGCCTCTCGATTCATCATTCCATAAGCTCTGCGATTTTATGACAGTGATTTTTTTTTACGGTTGCTTTCTCCACGGGCTTGGATTCTGATCGTGATTTTTCACGGCTGCTTTCTCCACGGGCTTGGATTCTGATCTTGATTTTTCATGGCTGCTTTCTCCACGGGCTTGGATTCTGATTTTTGATTTTTCACGGGCTTGGATTCTGATTTGTGGTTTGGCTTACGGGATCTCTTTCTCGGTCTGGTCTTCACCGATCTCTTTCTCGGTATGGGCTTCACCGATCTCCTTCTCGGTCTGGTCTTCACCGACCTCCTTCACAGCTGCCGCGGGTTCCCTTGTCTTTCATCAGCCACCTGTGTTCTTCTGCTGCTGTCCGTGTATTTCTCTAGCAGTTGCCTGTGTTCTTCTACTGCTGTTTACTTCATCAAGATCTCTGATTTCACTCCACAATATTTTTCTCTTGCTTGGTCTTCACGTCATGATTATTGCCTCAGCATTTTGATTGGTCATGAGTTTTACCTCTATGTTATTCTGCATGGGGTTTACTGCGATCTATTCTCTGCACAGGCTGAGTTTTTCTGTTTGATCCACCCTAACTGGTTTCGGGAATTTATTCATCGTGAATCTGTTGGTAGAGTGCGTGACTGCACATCTTTCACTCTGAGTGCATCTGTGTGATTCTCCTTGACTGCACTGCTAAATTGATTGAAGAAACTAAGGTCTGTTTACTCCCTCTCTCTCTCAAGGTACGTATATGGTTCAACTAGTTTGACTTGTCCTTTCAGTGACAAGATCAAACTCAGAACTAACTGAGTATAAGGCGGATCCAATAATGGTTAAGATTCTTTATCTTCTGTAGTTTACTGCACGTGTTATTTATTATTTTTCTGTACATGACAATTGATGAAACATTTCAATGATCAACTTTAACGCAGTGACCATCAGAGCGTTAAGTTGAAAGAAATGAAAGTTATGTTGTTACGTTTTATTACAGTTTGAATTTTACTTCAGTTCTTTATATGTTCATGTATTGAATTTTAGTACTTGTATTAACACTCATCTAACCTGTAAAATTTAACAAAGAGAACAATGTTTTGATAGCACTGGACTGGGTTAGTTTGAGAATGAGATGAATGAACACATAATATTCCAGAGGAGAACACAAGATACAATGAAACATAAATACCATAACTCTTGATTATTAGTGAAAATATTGTACACAAGTCATGGATAGAATAGTGGCATCTCTCTCTAAGATGGGATGTGTCAGGTAATCTCATCCACAAAAATTCCTTACCAAGTGATTCAAAACTATCGTTTATCATAATGCTACAATCTCTAGGAGGAGACACACAAGTGCAGTTTAATGACAAGAAATGAGGTGAGGGGGATCTTGTCATGCCCTGAAGCACTAGGAAGCATCATGGGAAAATGAATTCTTTTGATCTTGGCATCATGCATACCCATCGTCCGAGTACAAAGCAACTTAATAATGGGGGACCTGTTATATGTCTAATTGCACTATATATAATTTTATTAGTGCATTGACTAAAGATTGCTATATTAATCATTAGATATATAAATTAAACACACATAATCCTATATGAATGCTTATGTATTGATTTGTAAACATTTTTCTGCATTTTGTTTTTGCTAGGATTGTTTTTTGTTTATATATAAACTTTATCCTAGGAGAGAGCCTTACAGTCCATTTGGAAGTTGTCAGTTCGTCGTCTCTTAGAAGTCAAGAATTGCAATATGAACAAAATGACCATATACACTAGACTCCTAGAGTGCAGAAAGCAAGGGTGGAGTGAATTGAAAGCCACAGAGAAAGGTAGATGAGAAAACCCAAGGTAGATGGCATCATGGCAGTAAATGCAGCAATAGAATGTGGAGGCTACTAGAAGTGATCTGTGATTCTGTATCATCCCTTTGCTGGTGATGGTACATAACTCCCTTCATATGGAGCATTATCCCTTCACATGGTACATAACTCCCTTGAGAAAGGAATTGGAGCCTTGAATCATTGAAATTAGGATTTTGATCAAATAAACAAGAATCATAGAATATTTGGCATTTTGGTATGAAAAAGTCGAGTAGGAAGAAAAATTCCAAGGCAGCATACCTGGTTCAGTGACTAGTTAGAACTTTATACAAAGCTTTAGTGCCTATAACTTTATACAGAACTTTATCTAGAACTTTATCCATCCAAAGTGTAGTTTCCATTTTTATTCAAACTTTGCTAGGAGGAAGGATAACTATATATGTTGTGGACCTTTTTCAACAATAGTGCAAGGGAGACATTTCATATGTATGGACCATACAAATTGAACTTATACACTTAATTACAAATTATGTAAAAAATTCTAAATTGGGTTTTGAACTTGAGAGTAGACATGAGTAGGTAGATTTGAAGGTATTCGATTAGGCTATACATATTTGAGAAACCATATTTTGGGGTTTTTAAATAAGTCATAATTTTTCTAGCGAGGAAACCCTTTACTGAGAAAAACATCTTCAAAGATATATCTTCATTCACATTGGCCAATTCAGCGAAGCTAGAGAAATAGAAAGACGTTTTATTTTTACTAATTGATGCACAGAGATGAATATTTATGACACAAAATTCTATTTTGGTACTAATTTCACCCATAGTGCTGCCTAAAATTTATTTTTAATGATGTTTGATGTTAGCAGCAGGTTTTTTATGGTTGTAGGTGACTGTTCGAGGGCTGTAATGTGCTCAAACCTCTATTTTGTGGCCCAAGACTACCCAAAACTATTGATTAGGGCTCTTTTAGTGCTTAGAACTACTGATATACTGCTAGAGGCTTGTTATTGTTACTTTCTTCATGCCCAGAATTCCTTTTGGTGGGTATCCCCATAGATCAATTTCTCATTGAACATTAATGGATAAGGGAAGGTCAACTTTATTATTTTCACATCGCAGGGCAGCTAAAAGATGACCACACTCAGAGTAGTTAGGGTTTGGTTATGATTTTCATGTTATAGAATGGCCCAAAATGGATCAGTTTTTGTAAAAATGAGACCCAAGTCCCATATGGATATAAACTTTAAAGGATTTGTGTTTGTATCAAGACCCTTGGACATCAATGGACAAAACAACTTTTATCTTCATATCTGAAACCCTTCTCTGAACCCTTACTCTCTTATGCTACATCGGTAAAGATTTCTCATATCCTTATCTATTGGTATAAAAATTCCAATGAGTCATGTATAATTGGAGTTGGATAATCACCTCTGCCTCTGTCCTTAAGTCAGGTATTGAGAGCTTTTAAGCAAAATACTTCATTTTTTCATGCATATACTCTTTTTTATCTCATAATCTAAGTTTTAACACTAATAGCTGTTGAGTAACTAGATATGATCTTTGCATTGTTTTTTCACTAAACATTTTCTTTTTGTTCCCATACACAATTATTGTGAAAAGCGGGAGGATTTGTTCTTTTACTACTAGTCATTTCTTGGCAAATCCTTTCATCTTTTTGGACTTGATCTTACTGTTGGTTGGGAAGAAGCATACTTGTTACATTTGAGTTTTGTAATATGTGGTGGAATATTATTTTCAGTCTAAGTTTCATTTTACAAGTTTTTGTTGAATATCAAATTGTTGTTCCTATTGTTCAAAATTGCAAACCTATACTCTGTTTTAAGTTAGAATTTACTTTCTCCTTTTTGTCTATTCCTCTCCTAATATTAGTTTCGTCTTTAAATTGCAAGTATCATACTCTTATAGTAGAAATATTCTTGTTTAACACATCAATCCTACGAGTGAGAAGGTAATAATACTATAACATAATCCTACAAATGTTTCTCTTGAATTAAATTGGTAATGGTATTGTTGGCTTTATGAATTTGAGGGAATTCGTAGAATGTGTCGTCTCGCACTAATGAAATGAATTCATATAATGTATGTTCCAACGTTGGAGAATGAAATCAATATGATGTTTTGCTTAGGATTGGAGAAAGTATAAAGAGTGTTTGTTTCTTATGTATATACTGATCTCAACTTTAGATCTCTTAAGCATCTCCAGATTGCAAGAGCGTCTTGCTTCTTTCAGTAGAATATTAATCTCTTTTCTAAAAAATCAAATATATCTATGGTAACTACAGGAATAAACTCTTCAAATATAAAATTTACGTTATTAACACAAAGTGTGTTGATTCATACATATGGGACAAATATCTTGCATCTTGGCATTGATTTGTGTGTACTTTATAAAAAATGGACTCTAAAAAAAATGTTTATGAGCTACTAGGAATTCCATTTCCGCTTATGGTTTTGGCTGAGGTGGGGATTATATTTTCATCTTAGATATTTTTTGATATTGTATTGATTTTTTTGGGGAAGGATTTTGCTCCGTGTTTACTAACTATGCGACTTTCTACTGATATTTAGCTATTGATTCTGAGCATATAAGGTAATGTGATTTAAGATCTAGTTACATCAAACATAGGTATGAATACTCATGGATTTAAATCACATTGCATGTTCCATTACAGTCTAAATTATTGTATCATTAGGATATCTGGGAAAGTAAAATAGGATGGAAATTTTCCCTGTACATGAATTAATTTATTAGCACATAGTTCATTATTATAACATTTACCTCGTCATCCATTGACATTAACATGTTTTTGAAAATTTAATATGTTAATGTGCATTGCGGGTAGTTTAACTGGATGCTATTAGCCATAAATTTGGGGTGGTCACTTTGAACCAAGAGTGTCTCTATGCATTCAACTTCCTATACAAAAATGGTTTCCTCTTGTGGCCAATGTTGCAGTCGGAAGGCCGTGTTAAAACCTTAATTCGAATTAGGAACACACTATAGCATTATGATAGTCATTGACAGAATAGGTGAACACGTTTTAACTATTCTTTGTCGACGGAATTGCTATACTATGCTTTGTCGACAGACTGCCTCACAAGCTGCAGATGTTGGTACTGTAATGATAGAAACTTTACAATCATAGGAAAATGATATACAAAGAACTAAGGAACGTAATCACTCCCATGTTGAAAATAATACAATCTATCATCCTTTGTCGACCATTAGATACTCAATGTTGTGTATTGATAGTTTTTTACCATTATAGAGGACTCTGTAAGTTAGGTTCCCAAATTATTAAAGGGTTCTAGCTCAATGGAAGAGCGTCTGCCTTACAAGCAGGAGGTTGGTGGTTCGATTCCTCCATGCTCTAGTGATATTATAATATTGGTTAAAAACAACTAAATTAGTAAGCAAAAAATAAGAGATAGGTGACCAAACAAAATGACCAAAACTCGTATATAAAATTACTAAAAATGAATAAATTAGTGACAAAAACATGAGAGATGCGAAACTAGACATTAAAAAGGATGCAACACGTGGCGCTAATGATGAAGCCAAACATGGTGTTGATACAGTAGAAAAATAAGACGTTACTTTGGATGCAAAACATGGTGCTACATAGGAAGCAAAATATGTGCAACAATAGAAGAAATATTTGGCGTCATTTTGGTAGCAAAACACGATGCAAAAAAGAAAGAAAAAATTGGTGCAAATTTGGAAGCGAAAATTGGCACATATTTGGAAGTAAAACATGGTGCAAAATGGGATGCTAAAGTGGTAGCAAAAATGGATGCAATATTGAATGCTAATTTGGACGCTAATATGGTGCTCTTAAGGATGCAAATATGGCGCTAACGGGGTGTCATTTAAGAAGCAAAAACAGACACTCGCTAAGAAGCAACATATGATGTTATTTAGGAAGCAAATCTCGAAGTTGTTTAGGAAGCAAAGTTGGACGCTATTCTGGAAGCAAAAAAAGAGACGTTATTTTGGACGTCATAAATGATGCTATTTAGGAAGCAAAAAAGACGTTTTTTGAGATGCTTTAAGTTTTGTCCATGACACGTCTCATTTAGCGTCTAGTTTGACCACTCAATGTAAAAAAAAAATTACACTAAAAAGGGGCGCTAAATGGGACACTAATTCTAGGATTTGTTGTAGTGATTATTCCCTAATAGATGTTAATGAACTTGAATTCGACAATTAGGGTCAACCCAAATGATGGCCACCACCTCAAGAAACAATTTCAATTCTTCATAGCTCATTTGTCACTTAAAAACATTGATTTTTTAGTGCCACTCACTTCTCCCTTGAGAAAGGTGTGTGGCCACATACTTTCCCTTCCTGCAGGGTGTGTGGACCTTGGAAAATGCACAAAATATAAAATTCATGAAATCAGACAATTTAAAGGGAATTCCTTGGTGGGAACTAATCAAACTACTTCTTAATCATCTCAACCATCTCATCCACCCATTAAAAAGGAACTTATGGAAGATAGAACACGTAGACTATGATAATGCTGGAAGAAATTCATTAATCCCTTATTTTTTACATTTGATTCCTCCCCATTAGAGTTCCTTGCCTCTGATTTATCTTATTTATTACAAGTTGAGGTTTTCTTATGGCATCTTCCTTGTATGTGAGAAATGTTGAAGGCTTGGGAGTGGTATGCTCAAGGTTTCCGAGGTATCCATACCTCGGTTCTTGAAGTGTTGACATTATGACCAGCATAGATCCATCTTAAAAGGGATCTAGCAAGCACCGAGAGGGATCAAATCTCTTAAGATGCAATCATGTTTTTAAATTGTAAATGTTGAGGAGCCTTTTTAATT